>JAOEHI010004359.1:0-10086 GCA_025447815.1 Percopsis transmontana | reverse complement strand
GCAAGTATAGGACATTTTCAACTTTTGTTTTAGAAACAATAATTTTTTGATTAGCCTATGGCAGTTTATGAATTAAACCGCCCATTATTGCTTCATTCCCCATAAGAAGCAATAACAATCAGCGTTTAAATGTGCAACAGCGACTTATGCGGTCACAGAATTCGACGGTCACAGAATTTGGTGTTACACCGGCTGCAAGTTTTACCGTCCGGTGTAAACAACAAACTGAAAGCGCACGTGATTTGCTGCACTTTCGTGGTCTGGTGGAAAACCAGGTTTACAATGTTTTGTGTTTACAAGTGCATTCTTGCAAGGAAGTGCAACTTCACAAGGAAGTGAAAGTGTTAGTTTATTAAAACGCTGATTCATGCTGATTCAAGTCAACGTGTTACCAGTTCATGTGATTATGGTGCTAATTTACCAGCTGACAGCTATAACCTATTGTTGGTTTTTGATATTGAGCTAATTTCTCATAAATGGTTCTAATGGATCCATCTGACTAATGTTGTTACAAAATGATTTTGCTGTTACAAAATCAACTGGTTTCAAAATGTTGAAAACTCCCTTTCGATTTCTTCTGTAGATCTGATGGACTGGGCTTTTCTCTTGGTTTTGCAATTCATTTCGTGGTCATCTCTCTCAGGTTTGTATAGCCAGACACTATGATCATTAACAGTATCATGTACTGTAGGCCTCGCAACTGTGCAAAACATACAAAAGTTAAAAGAGTACAAAAGTTAAAGAATTTTCACGGAAATGTAAGCATATAGCTTTCTATCAAACATAACTTATTAAACATAAACTATATTTTGAATGTAAATATTAAAAAAACAACCCAATCTGGGATTTGTTTTCTAGCAGAGCGGTTTCCAAAGTATTGATGTCAAAGGAAATGTCTACCCCAGAGTTAATGTAATGTGCACATATATTGAGTTTGAAATGTTGACATTTTCTAGTGGACTGTAAGTGCATGTGTAGCCTTAGTCACAGTTACCATTTGGTGGGTCTATTGTGGGTTGTGTGGCTCCATGCGTGAATCCCCTCATCATAGTTCATCATCATACGGATTAATCTCTATACCTCCTCCACACTCTCCACAGCGTTATTCACAGTGGAGGTGGAACGGCAGAAGTATGAGGCAGAGTTCCAGGGACAGGTCACCTTGGGATGCCGTTTTCAGCCCGTACCGACGAGTCGAGACTTGGGGGGCCTGGTGGTGACCTGGCATCGCGTCTCGGACACTGCACCCCGCGAGGTGCTCCGCTTTGAAAACGGTGCGGTGAACCACCCTTTGCAGGATGCCAGGTACAGAGGCAGAGTCCAGCTGCTTCAACAGGAACTAAGGAACGGCTTGGCCAAGTTACAGGTAAGAGAAGATAAGATAAGACTTTATTAATCCCAGAAAGGGAAATTAAGGTGTTACTGCAGCCAACGTTGACGGGAACAGTGCAAACAAACCAATTTCATTACATTTGCAGCAGAAATATATACATATAGTATGTATACACACACACACGTGTTCACTTTAAAGGTTTTAGGCACTAATGAGACTGTAATCCAATTAGATGGGGGTTGTCTACTGCACCTTTATTGAGAGGCTATAAGGGGAGAGAAGTCCATTCATTTTCTCTATGCCATCTGAATTAGAAGGCCTCTAGATTTTGGCTTTCTCAGACTTGCGTTTCTCTCTGATATTTGGTTTGATTCGCGTGTGTGGACTTCTATTTCTTTTCCCAAAATACAGATATCCAATCTCCAGATCAATGACTCTGGGACTTATCGGTGTTTGGTGCAGGCAAACGCAGCGGATTATAAAACGATAACCTTATCTGTCCAAGGTCAGTGTAAAAACTACAAGTATGACACAAGGTAGCTGTACAGTAATTTAGAACAGAGAGCTTAAATAAGGGGGAAGGAGTTTTTTTGTCTCTGTCCAGGAAATGCATCATTTATGGACAGTAGACTGTTTCTGGCCAGTCAATGTGAAACTGAAAGAAAGCTGCATTGCGCTATTTGGGACCATCAAGGATGTCTCCTTCACCGAAAGTCACGTTTATTTGTGCACTGCTCTAGATTCTCCAACTTCATAGTTTCACTAATGGGTTTACTTTAAATGCATACTTTTCTTATTCAGTTAAAAAAAACTTGCAGAAATGCATTTCTAAACATATTATGTAGCGATGAATAGTCTCTTAGTAAGTGTATCAGTTAGTTCAATAAATAATAAATATTTATTGCTCAGTACAAGTACAAATCCCTACTAAAGTACTATAATGTTACTAATAGAGAGTAAATATTTCTACTAATTTTACAGCATTGGCGACTGCTGGTTAACAGTAGTTCTTAGCTTTTGACTGCTGATGTAAGTTACATAATAACTGAACATTTTCCTTTGTATTCTATCCTCTCCCAGCACCTTATAAAAGCGTGACTAAAAACATCCAGAGCTCTGTGAAGGGAGAGAGGGTACAGTTAACCTGCCAGTCCGAGGGATATCCTTTACTCCCAGTTACATGGACCGATGGAAACCTCCAGAAACTCACTGCAAACCACTCTACTGTGGTGACGGACGAGCAGCTTTTCCAGGTCACCAGTCAGATTGAAGTCAGCAGTTCTGAGAAAAACAACTACACATGCAGCTTTATGGAGGACGGGCCCTCTGCGAGGTTCGACATTCCAGGTGGAGTGGAATTGTTTTTCCTAGGTGTCCTTCCAAGACTATGAAGTTAAAGCTAAACTGGAAAACAGAGAGGACAGGTAGAACTAAATTGAGTATATGCGCAGCCGATTGACCCATTGCAGTCCATATACTGCTTGGTAAAAGCTTGACACTTGACCGCCAAAATAACCTAAAGTGGAGCGGGCTGGATATGTGCATCCAACCGCTAACTTTGGAGTTACGGACTTCTCCCATAGAGTTCTATTCAGAATTCATGAAGTGGTCTGTCTCTTCTATATGATGTCTCTGACTGTATCCTGTCCCTGTGACATAACATGACTCAACATGACAACATGACCCAAACATGTGCCATCTGAGTCAGCCTGAGCCTGGATCATGTGTTGTTCATTTGTACCAAAAATCTATTAGATCAAATCTAATAATATTTATGAGCCAGGTGCTTGTTTGCTGACCATAGCTGTGTTCACTGACTCAAAAGGAGGAGTTAACTCTGGCATATTGGGTTACATATTGGGTTATTTCCAATGGAGTAAGCAGTCTGTCACATCAGCAAAAATTAAACGTGCAGGAATCCAATGTTTTTGTTTTACAACGTGGATTATGTCAGGCTCTTGATGTATTAACATGCAATCCTGTAGCTTTCTGTTGACAACAATGTGTCTCTACTCTTTCACAGATGAAATACTACCAAACAATAAAAGAAAAGATGCTCTCTTCATTGCATTGAGTGTAACAATGGTTCTGGTAATCATTGTTGCAGCAGTGCTCAGTATTTGGCGAAAAAAAGGTAGGCTAATCTTTCAGAGCATCCAGTAAATGTCAGAATTATGCCTTTACATAGAGCAGCACATGATGTACCTGGTTATATAGCCTACAAAACACTACATAGACTCTAGTTATAATTATAATGACTATCAATCAATATGAATGTATCCCTCTCTAAACTCTTATTAGGCCCATGGTACTTAAGATGAAAACTAATTTAGCTGCGTTTGGCTCTTTGCGCCATAATGCATGACCACATGACACCCTGACCTACAATTTGTCAACAAAGTCATGTATGTTTGGGTCGCTAATAACACTATAAACAAGTTACACATAAATATGTGTTCCCACATTACCACTGAATCAGACTCTTCCTCCACTATTTGCGGGTTTGTTGTTATAAGTTGGAAGTACACGCAGGCAGGAGACTCCAATGATTCATGTTAACTTGGCAGAGTCTAAAGATGTAACAGGACACTAAAGAAATTCCCATGACTATCGGGAATATCGATGATTTCTAATAAGTAGGATACTGTAGTAGTCCCTGTGTTGTTTTGTTACAGTAAAGACCAACACAAACACATTACCAAAATTGTGATAGACTACCTGTGCTTTCCTCGAAGTAAACTGTTTCTATACTCAAAAGAGGAAGTCAACTGAAACAAGCTGAGTCACGGTTGATTTTGGAAATAAAACATAATTACACGTGGTTGCACTTGTCATGTAGCCCGCATGTGATTGCATGACTTAGTAATTTTAACCAGAAAGACTATTGTATTACAGGGAAATTTCAGGTTCAAAGTAAATAGGAGTTGTTCTCCTCAGCATTGCAATTATGTTATAACGAGCCGAGATATACAGACATCAACCTATCCCAACATGCCCCATAATAGAAAGACATAATCAATAAAAATATTCTTTATTGCCATTTACTAACACTTTCTAATCGGAGACCCTTTTTGATGTGTCTGACATGGGTCTATATGGTGATATTTTCACACCATCTTGCCAGTGATAAACCTTGCATGTATTAGTGGTTCCATATATGTGGTTCACATTTTGGTCTTCAGTGTTGATTGCTCTTGAAGTTTTGACACTCGCTGTAACAACTTACACTCGCATATTACTCTACAGTGTACAGGGAAGTTGGCGCATCCAGCACAAAGAGGTCTCTGGTGAATTCAGAGGAATCGGCTACTGCTAGTAGACCATGTAAGTTGGTTTGGTATTGGAGAAATGTCTCTCCCCTTTTCTACTTAAAGCCGTATTGAACCCTTGACCCTTCTTTAACCCAATATAAAGTCCTTACACTTGTACAGAAAATAAAATTGATCGCTTTCAGATCAATGATATTCTCCAAACATTCCGTCCCATACCCAGACCCCCACAAACACCATTGCAACAGGATTTATAAGGGAGGTCTGTTTAGAAGCTGACACTTTCTTGTTGGCAGTTCACAGAGCTGATGTGGAAAACCTGAGGGAGTATCTGAAAGCGCACTACCTCAGATGTTATCTCCACAAGGAGGTGAGACACCACTGTGAATCCTTCTGCGAGACAGAGTTTCCACAAAGGCTTCAAAACAAGTGAGTCATAAAAGCAATGTTTGTGTGGGACCGACACAAATATATGTTAACAAAGATTAGCTGCCCTCTTATAACGCGAGTGGAGTGTTAAGTGACATGGAAAACACAGAGATAAGAGAGATAACTGAGAAAGAACGTTTAATTAAACAGACTTTACAGGTAGCAGTTAGTCCAGTGCCATGCGGCAAACAAACACGAAAAAATCACTGACAATTCCCCTCATCCACACTCCCGCTTATGTAGCCGCTAGAGGAGGGTTGATGAGAGGATTGGAGACAGGTGTATCGCTGTTGGGGTGCGCTGGTTGTGTGGACGGCCAACGGCCGGGGGTTTAATACACCGGCGAGCGACCGGGAAGGGGCAGCGGCTCCGGTTGTTACCCCTTTGTGGAATCCCCTCATATCTACTGATACAAGTGAACTGTATGCAGCGTGAAAGGATTTCTGAATGTGTTCATGTTAATTTATTCTTTAAACTGTATTTATTGTGTAAGCTGCATTACCAACTTTGAATTAATGAAGAATGAGACATAGCATAAGCAGCACTCCACCAGAGAGTTAAACCGACTCTTCTAAGTTGACATACCTACTGCACACCTCAGCTTCATCACATTCACAAATCACAATTGTTCTTTTTCAGTGATGGCCAACCTGTGAGTCTTCACGCTTTACTTCCTGATGCTGGGGGGACTTATTTACTAGAAGGCAACCCAGGAAGCGGAAAGACCACTGTAGCCCATTTTTTGGTGTCTTCTTGGGTCGAGGGACCAACGCAAGATACCCGCAACTCCCCCCAAATAACTCAAACATGTTGCCTAGAGCTCAACAGCGCTCACCTTCTCCTGTTGGTGGACTGTGGAAATGCAATGGGAAACCTGTTCCAGGAGATAATTTCACAGCTTGATCTGGGAGAGAAGATCCAAACAGAGGAAGACCTAAGGACTGTGTTGAATACATCTAAGGAGATGTTTCTGCTGCTAGATGGGTACCGAGAGGGGAATCAAATTCTGGACAAGTCCCTCGAGACGTTTTTAAGTGAGAAAAAAGAATGCAGGACTCTTATCTTGGCCTGCCCGGGCCACTGTCTGAGGATTAAGGAGCGAGTCGGCCCAGCGGGGGTCCTAAAGCTCCTAATGAGAACACACGAGAACTGAAAAAATAAAATGGTACGAGATGCATTTCAATGGTTTGAATGTCAAGCAGACTTTATATTTTTGCTTTAAAAAAAATTTATGTTTGAGTTTCTTATGAATTCAAGTTTTGTCTTTTTTTGTTTTTTTTACTTGATATGTTTTCTTAACTTGTCTTAAAAAAAATGTTGCCTAGTAAAAAAATAGTTTTAATGCTAACTAACCACTCATTCTACAATTTCCCCTAATCCTCTGACTAGGGATTACTAATATAAAAAACAAGATTTCACTATAAAAAGGATTTAATAATACTGTCCTGCAGTTTCAAAATAATTACTTTTATTAACTTTTTAAAACTTATTTTTTATACAGTAAGACAAATCTACCAATTAATCTACCAAAAGTTAAACATTAAATCTGTTTTACAATGTAGCACCAATTCCTTATCTCATTAGAATAGTTTCCGTTATCTTTCTTCTAACTTTGAGAAGGTAGTACCAGTTACAGTAAACCACATCATTATCTCAATTTCCGGGCCACATCAATATTTCCTCTTAGAACCTTAGATGTCTGTGGGTTACTTTGAAACTTGGAGAGCTTTATCAGAGGGAAAAAAACAGTTGCTGTGCCGTATGTAATGTTTTTTTTATATTTGTATTGTACTACGTGTGTTCAACCTGCCAACATTTCTACCATTTTTTACTTTTATAGTAATGAGCTTGTTTTTTGTAAAGGTTACCAGATCATATTAAAACATGTGTTAAATTAAATAACTTTGTCCTCTTGATATCCTGTATATCAAGAGTATATTGCTGCAAGTCCTAATTGATTTAGATTGAGTACAACTCCAAGTGTTATGTGCAGGTAGTGGTTAGGCGCCAGGCATAGCCATGTTAAATTCTTCTGAAATACAGCTTCTTTTCCAAGGGAATTTAGGTCTTGCCCTTTTGACTTCCTGAATATTAAGGATACATTTCTTTGTTATGTTCATATGTCAGGCTACTGTACAGGTGCAGCTCAAAAAATTATCGTGGAAAAGTATTAGATTCATTTCACAAAGTGAAATATTTCAAGCCTTTTGTTTTGTTTTAGTCTTGATTACGGTTTACATCTCATGGAAATCAAAAATTCAGTATCTTAATATTAGAATAAAGAATTGATAATACAGAAATGACATGAGAAGAGCTATAATCATTTAATTAAGTCATGGGGACTGACTTGACAGTTGGCCAGAAGACACTCACTGACCCCCTCCATAAGGAGGGTAAGCTTTAAAATATGTCCTTTTCTGTATTATTGATTGTCTGATTAAAAATGTACAGTATTCTCAAAGACACTTTACAAAACTTAGAAAAAACAACAACACTCATAACTGTTTTTTCATAAGCTCCATAAAAACAATGGCGTGGCTCTACTCAATTCCTTAACCCTAGTGCCACTAGATGTCGCCATTGTCCTTTATATAGACACTGGAACGAAACTAAACAATTTCCAATGCTTACATCTCCATGCAACTGCGACATATGTCCGTATTGATATACTATCACAGGTACCACCATCCATTCAAAAAAGAATTCAGCCCGATCTTAAGAAATTTTAACTAAGCCTAGTTTGGTGGGTGTTACTATAACACACACACACACACACACACAGAAGATTACAAAGAATACTAACTTTCTTCTGAGCAGAGGAAAGTACTGGTCTATTAATCTGTGATCGTCTGATAGCAGCCACTAAGCCAAGCTGTCTGAAATCTCCTCATCCTCTGTTCAATCCAGGAAAAACGCTTCCTTCTGAAACCTATACGCTGCAGCGTAACACCACCCCCACCCTACACACACACACACACAGACACATATACACACACACACACCTCTAACCTCTACAATGAAGACGGGCGTCCATCATTTAGTAATTAATATTCTGAGGAAGAGACACACATCAGGAAACAATTATTAATTATGCACGCGCACAGCCCATACACACTTACGTATAGGCACACATACAGATCCACACTCATTTTATAAAACACAAACACAGACACAGACACAGACACACAAGCCACATACATCACAATTACAAACTCGTTTTCTGTTCCCAGATCAGGTTTCTCTATATTCAAGACAACTGGGGTGAAAATAGTGGAGAGTCAACAGAGAGTGATATCTCATAATCAGATTAATCTACTGGTCTGGAATTCAGTCCCTGGTCCGTATATGCACGCTGACATCTCAGACCCCCCGAGTAATGTGCTGACTGAATGTCAATGTCAATTTTAAAAACACTAGAAAAAAAAAAAATCACTAAAAAAATTATTCACTGGACGAACTACAGTAAAACCTTTCCATACTTCAATATAAGTCCATATGCTGACATTAAAAGATGAAATGTTCCATTTGGTCGCTGCATTTGATGAGTTACGGCTGCGTTCAAAATCCCATACTAGCATACTATTAAGTATGTGAAAATAGCAATATGTATTGACAGTGTGTCAGAAACTGTAGCATGCATCGAAGAGTGTGCAAAAAAATGCTGTACTACTTCCAGTAGTAGTTTTGTATTATATAAAGCCTGGACACACACTGGCCCAAATAACCCACAATGCAGTGCAACCCTTCACCCATCACCAACGGAGAGGTAATGGAAGACGGCTGGGAGATAGATTTCGGACGCACTCCTATTTATTTATTTATTTTTAAACTAAATTGAAAACACAATTAGGTTGTTTAGCAGATGCTTATATAAAAAGGGATTTACAATTAGCAGACGCTTTTATCCAAATCGACTTACAATTACATGGTGCTATTACATGGAGCAGATAGAGGTTAGGCATCTTGCTCAAGGATGCTTACAGGTAGGCCAATTCTGGGGCTCAAACCCACGACCTTCCGGCTGGGAGTCCAACACCTAGACCACTAGACTATCCTGCCCTGGACTTACAGTTCCAAGTATTGAGGAGCAGGTAAAGGTTAGAAATCATGCGCAAGCGGCCCTTGGGATCAAACCCATGACCTTTTAGCTGGGACTCAAACACCTAGACTACTAAACTATTCCTGCCCCTCCATTGGGTTCCAATGGTATATTAAGTCACGTCTATAAACACTGCACGAAGCACCAAGGACCCATAAGAGCTAAGTTAATTTCAGTCATCAAACACAGCCGTGAAATGGAACATTTCATCCTGACCATCAGTGTGTATGTGCGGTGCAGGATAGTCTAGTGGTCTAGGTGTTGGACTCGCAGCCAGAAGGTCGTGGGTTCGAGCCCCAGAGTTGGCCCACCTGTAAGCATCCTTGAGCAAAATGCCTAAGCCCTATCTGCTCCATGTAATTTTAAGTCACTTTGGATAAAAGCGTCTGCTAAGTTACCTAATTGTACATCTCATATTGATCGGCTAAGAGAGCAATACAGTCAAGTACAAAGGTTCAGTAATACGTTCAAGTGTTTTTGGTTTTGCTTCACTAGACAGTGGTCTGTGAAAGAAGAGACCCAAGACAGGCCCTGTTGTTCCAGCATCGATGTCACCGGACGCCTCCTGGTCCCCTCCAGAACTTACGTCTACGTCCATGGACTTCACTTGCTGGCCAGAGGGAGGGAGGGGGAGGGAGGGAGAAAGACTTGTCTCCTCTGGTTTGGTCCCAGTACATCTGGTAATTGGGATCAGATGAGCGGCAGCAGCAGCGAGGCGACCTGAGCTCTGTAGACCCGCGGTAACCTGGAAGCATTTATTTTATGGAAAAAGATGTTTAGTTAAAGTGCTACGCTGCAGCCTGGAGCCCGGCCCTCTAATGACTCTCTAGTACCCCCCCACCCCCCACCCTGGCCTGTGATGGATATGACTGCTGAAACACACACACACACACACACACACACACACACACACACACACACACACACACACACACACGCACAAAGACTTACAGTAT
>JAOEHI010004358.1:0-10087 GCA_025447815.1 Percopsis transmontana | reverse complement strand
GTGGAAGTGTGAATAAAAGCCGTGCCTCGCACGGATAAAAGGCAGAAACCTGTGTGGACAGTGCGTGTGTGCCACAAACATGTTTTTGTCTGATGGCATACTTTGAGTGTATTTGTGTGTTCCTACAGGAGAGGGAGTCTAGCCTGGAAAAAGCAGCAACTGGGGAAGAGGAGGAGGCTGTGTCCCACCTGCAGACACTGAGGAACACAGCAGCCAGGCTTTTCCAGCTCAACCAGGCTGTCAGACAGCTGCACTCCTCCCTCGCCCCTTGCCTTCGAGGTAACGGCTCTGCATCCAGTTTCACACACGCGCTTACAAGCCACCAATAGTAAGAGTATCAAATCATCATGCCAATAAGTCAAACTAAGTCTGAGACAAAATCAGAAAGTAGAAAATGGATAGGATTTATCATTGTCATTTTCTTTGTATAAAGGGGGGCAAATCTTTTTTATGTTTTGTTCCTAATCTGGTATTTATGCTTAATTACACATCCTTTACTGTATCTTTCCTCTAGGTAAAGTTGGGAACCTGGACTTCAGCGCCACCAGAGGGGCCATCTCCTTCTCAGTCAGGACCATTGATGAGCTTATCAGCGGTCTGCCCAGGGCTGCAGCCACCTCCTCCAGCCTACAACTGCCTTGCCTCCCGAGCATCGTGACGGCTCGAGATGAGCTCCACTTGTCTCTGCAGTCTCTACCTACTGCCTTTGACCAACAGGGGGCAGGAGAGAGCAGGGGTTTCACTGGCTCAGAGATGAACACAGAAGATAGAATGTCATCATCCGAAGAGAGCATCACAAGTCAAAATACATCCAGGAGTAGAATAATTTCAGGTGTCTCATCAAATGGCAGCCCTTACTGGGTGTGATTTCCTAAATATTGATAATTTATCATAAGGCTGAACTGTAAAGGACAAAACGCTTTTCGCTCAGTGACTAGAATTTGTTCATTTACATTATAAATGCAATGTTTGTATCCTTGACTTGAATGACCTAAATTATGTGTGCATAAGGGGAGGGGGAGGGTTAACATTATTATAATTATATGTTTTTGTCCCAGGTCCTTTAAAGTTGAATCCCTTCTCATTCACACAGGTCAGACTTAAGATTGCAAATGTTTTGAATGTATGGCGGGTGGGAGGATAACTCAAAATATAATACAACCATGAATATAAAATCAAATTTCTTTCTTTGTCTTTCTCTGTTTATATATGTGTATGTCTCAGTAAAAATTATGCCAAATTAGCCTTGAAACTGATAAAATAATTGTGCTTTTTTTTTGTTTGTTTGTTTTTTTAAGTGCTCTATTAAACTATTTTTAAAGTCGTTTTTTATGCTTGGTATGATTGGCTGCATTTCCTAACTGATAATATTTTAAGTACTGAACAGAGCCAATAATGTTATTTTGACTGCGAGCTCTACTGGTTACACCCACCTCTCCCCCTCAGCAGCCTCCGCTGATGCATCCCTGCTTAAGTTCTGATGTCACCTCCGAGGAGGTTCCTGGAAGTTTTCTCATGGTCAAATCGATAGCTAAAAGAGTTTTTTCACAAAGTTAAGTTTAGAATTGTGTCAAAATGAGTCAAAGTATGCGATGGATGAAACCGAATTACAAACGCCACGTCAAATAAAGTGGACAAGAACGCGCTTAAGTTTTTGACAGCTAAAGAACCCAGGTGTAGTATTTGGTCATTGGAACCGTTAAGCTTACATCAATACTACCCTAAACGGATTGTTTTAATTGCAAAATGTTTTTATTTATTTTTTTATTTTAGGATGCACTGGTTAACGAATTTGCTCGTAAGTAGCATGTCTCACATTTATGCTTCACTTGATCCCAGTTTTGCTGGGCTGTTTCAGGTTAACGCCATTTCACTTGTGATTTGTTGGACGAAAATAAGTAATCAAATGTCTTTCACCCGTTTCTATAGATGATCTATAGGGATTTCTTTTAGTCACATGTCACGGCAGTGATTCACTTGTATACTAACTTGTAATGGTTCAGGCACAACAATAAGACACTATTAATATGAATGCTAGGATAAGCATAACGGCGTATGGTTATCCTACGATAACGGTGTTCTAAATCACGCATTTCTTATGTTGTAGGTGTGGTTTCATGGCTATGCAATAGGTAAGTGTGCCGTGACTTTAATCTTGCCATCATTTCATAGCTAGTTTTACCTGACATAAGACCTATCCTTTTAATTGACTGCACAGTCCTTTTGATTTGTAGTTTTTAATGTGTGCTAATAAAATACTGTAAAATGACAGATTTGCTCCAGTATTTTTGATCTTTTTTTTCAATTCTCAGTTCATATTGTTTGCCTTTCTCATAATTTGGGTAATTACAAGAACTCATGACTTCACCACACTTAATAGAGCCCCATCCAACATGTGGTTTAGCTTACTCTGGGTTCCCACCAATCCATTGGATTAATCCCTAGCTATGCTGATATCATGTCAAATGGCAACCACGAGTCAAGACCGTTTGGTTTCAGAGAGCAAGTAGCATGCCTTTTTGCTTACTGGCAGTCTCTGGAAGTACTTAGCAGTCATTTGTAATAAAGCAGTTTGGAGAGAGTTTTGGGGACTGGCTATGTTGAAAGAAGAGGCCCACTAAATCCTTCTGGGATAGGCTTGTTGTTGTGCAACTTTCTGATAGGGCATTGAGATCTTGTGACGCTCTTTACAGGATCTCGATTGTGTTACAGCGCACCCCAGAACCACAAACTTCTGCCACAGCGCACTGTTTGTGTTTTTTGAATCATCACCGCTGTGCACATGGCTGTAATGGGAGGGAGTCTATGCTGTAGGAGTAGAGAAGAGTATGAGACACTCAGCACTATCTCTGGGTTGTAAACCAAACCAGAGGGTTATCCACAATAGAAGGGGGGCACTGACATCGTGGAACCGAACAGCTCAAACGGCTAAACATCTCAAAACCTGCCAGACAAACAATCCACCACACCTTACTTTTGTATATGGTCATTTTGTGCTATGTCAATAGAAATTGATTCCAATTCTTTCTTGTTTGGTTTGCGCAAGCCTTTACTGTAGAAAGCAGGGCCCTCTCTACATATGACCAGTTTTACTATGAGTATGTGCCGGACCGGCTGCCATGGTCCAGCGCGGGTCACCTGTGTAACCAGCGCTCTGGGGCCTTGGCCACCGTCTCAAGCGCTTTGGAGAACCGAGAGCTAACCAGTTTCCTCAAGTCCCTGAACATCTCCCAACCTGTGTGGATTGCCAGGAAAGTCACGGCACATCTGAGAAGTGAGTTATGTCCGCCATTTCTCACATGTATTACTGAAAAATCAGCGTCTTTCCCTCTAAAGCAGTAGGCATTGTGTTTTTCTTACAATTGGCATCTGAAAGTATTTGTAATATTTATAGTGACATGAAACCCCCTTTTTTTTTTTTTTGCAATGCACATTTTTCTCTTTGTGGGGAAACATCTAGGCCTCATGGAGAACCAGATTCTAGAGTTTGCTGGGCGCTCGGACAAGAAGAATGCCCGCCTCTTGCACAAGTTCTCCTCCATGGGCTCAGTGACCGTTTGCACTCGTCTCCGGTTTGATCCGAGCTGCTTCGGATTTTCCACTGTCTTCTCTTATTCCATCCAGTCATGCGGTAATGAGTTCCAGCTCCGTGCTCAGCTGAACCAAAGCAGGAAAGTGCAGCTGGCTCTGCTCGTGCATGGCACACGCGGGCCTTACCATGAGGCTTTCAGCCATGACGGCTCCTGGCACTCCATCTGCGTCTCCTGGAGTCAAAATGGCGGACGCTGGACAATGTTTGCCGATGGCCTGCTTTTTGGAAGAGGGGACAGCCTGCACAGCGGCAGTAGCGTCGGCTCTGAGGGCGTTTTTATAATCGGGCAGGGGCAGGACTCCTTTGGGGGCACGTTCAAAAAGGACGAGTCCTTCTCGGGAAGCCTCACGCAGCTTCACATCTGGGATCGGGTGTTGAGCGATGGTGAAATCGACACCATGGAGAAGCAGTGCCTACCCATCACTTCCGGGCTGGTGTTCCGGTGGAGTGATGCGGCCGTGAGAACAGAATCCATGACCAAAGTGCTGTTGGGGGACACCCGCTGTCAAGGTACACATTACCCGGAAAGCATGACTGCATCTTGCGGATGATTGACACCTGTGAAAGCCCTTCTGCTTCACGTAATCCCAGCAGGTTAAAACAAACACTGGGATTTACTGACGACCATTGCTGGACTCTCCTCCTTCCTTCCTTCCTTCCTTCCTTCCTTCCTTCCTTCCTTCCTTCCTTCCTTCCTCCTCCTCCTCTCCGTCCCCCTGCCACCTCCTCCTTTTTCCTCCTCCCCTCTCGTATAATAGCATAGTCACATCATGATGAGTACCAAAGCTGTGACGTTTCTTGCTCTCTCTCTCTCTCACTCACTCACTCACTCACTCACTCACTCACTCACTCACTCACTCACACACACACACACACACACACATTGTCTTGTTCTCTCCATATTCCTCCATATTATTTCTCTCTCTCTCTCTTTTGCCCTCCCCTATTACTTCTATGTTACTCTCTAACCTTCCCTCCCTTCTCTCCGTCCCACATGAATAAGAGAGCCGGCAGCCAAGTTGTAACTGGCAGACGTCTGTGGTCCTAAGCGGTTATTGTAAATGCTTCGTAGCAGGCGTCATTCTTAATCCCACCCTTCAATACTAACTTCCATCCAGACTTGTTTCTCTTCTGAAATGTAAAACTGCAAGCATGATTCTCCTCTCTGCCTCTCTCTCTTTCTCTCTCTCTCTGACACCCACTCACTCACTCACACACACACACACACACACACACACATCTCAGTTTGCCATCATAATCCTTGCTAATAGTAGTTGTGATTAATTAGTATTTATTAGTAATATGTCCCCTGGCCTCTAGCGCCATTCCCATTGACAGGTAATGGCACGGTATCAGCAGAGCCGTTCCTCCACTCCCTTCTGGACTCAAACGGGTCGGCCTACAACAACCTCTCCTTGGCGGTGGTCCAAACCCCACTGTTTGGGTGGTGTGTAAACTTAGAGCCCGTCAGTGGGAGCTGGGGCCTGGACAAGTGTGACTCCTCCAGAGAGGCAGTGTGCCAGTTTAACAAAGGTGATACCGTTATCTTTGTTTTAATTCAAACATGAACATGAGCCAAATGGAAAACGGGAAGACATCTTACTGTCTGTGATTACAGATGGGCCAGACATTGTCTTTCCCAGCACACCATTCTTCAGCCGACTCAGCAAGGATCCTCTTGTCAAGCCTGTGAGTTTAGCCACCGGGAATGTATCCTTACCGCTGTCACAGGGTGTGAGAATCACGGTGGAATATCTCTGCAGAGACATGTCAGCGACTTAGTAGTAGTATTCCAGTGCATCCTGGGCCTCGTACAGGGACACCAGCACAATAAGTGTTTGTCTCTTTGTACAAAGGGTTAGTGGGAAAAGCTTAACATTTTCAGGGTAAATAGAGTTCTTCTCCTTCTCCTCAGGTGATGGAGGAGATGAGTGCCAACGCCTCCTGGGACAGAGACTGGTCCTCTGTGGAGCAGCTCACGGCGTCTCTCCTCAGGAACCTGGAGGCGGGTGGCTCGGATCTCCTCACCTCCGGTGATGTCCTTTACTTCTCTCAGGTGATAGATCTGGACCCGGGTGCACAGGCCGCTGGGGGGGATGCAGCTAAGACCCTTGTGTCCATAGCAACATACTACCTTAAGTTGGCTAGTTTGATCCTGGAACCCAACATGGCTGCCCATTGGATAGGCCTGACAGAAGACAGGGTGAGGGTCAAGATGATTGTTGTCATTTTGTATATTTCATAGGAATTTTATTTCTTGTGTATCTATGGGGATGATGGAGGGGTGGTGGTGAACATTTTGAAAAGTTACATTGTATAACTCCCAAGATGCAACTGCACTCTGTACACCCTTGCGTGTCGTATTAGCAATGTTATGCTATTATGCGGTTTTTAATACTGATAGCAATTAAAGTTAAATGTTTACAATAAAAGTTATTATTATTAAGGTTTGTGCAATAATATTTATAACGACACAGGGTTTAAAATCTTTGAATATTGAATTAACTCAAAATGTGTCTTCCTTTGGGGCATTTAGCTAACACTCCACAGTGACTTGGTGATTGAGCAGGTGTCAGTTCAGCATCTTGCTGTTAACAGGCATTACCACTCATTTGTTGACCACTAGGCCGCCTGTGTCTGTTGCAGGTTAGCGTGGGTCCATTTACCATTGTGGAGAGCATTGACAAACTCACCAAAACTCTTGCAGACGTACTTTCTGAAGGGAGAGGCTTCTCTCTATCCACCAAGAACATAGGTAACATAACAACCAAACATAAATAAACATGAAAAAAATCTTTTTTTTTCTTCTTCTTGCTTTCTTTTTTTTGGGAGTGAGGGGTGTCAACATTATGTTTTGTTTTTTTTTACATTTTTTATCCAACCCACTGCATAGCTTATGCCCTCAATAATTTTTATGTCTCAGTTTCACTGTGACATTCCAGCTTTGTCACGGCTTTATGAAATATCTGTCTGTCTGTCTTTCTGGCCTGCCAGATGTTCACATGGAGTGGAGGAGGCTGTCACAGGACAGCTGTATTGGTGTCTTTAAACCATCTGCGCTTGGCTCTGTCAGCAGCAGCAGCAACCAGGATGAACTGATCATTCCTGAGGCTGAGCTCCAGAGACTACACGCACTTGGTAGGGAACAGGCACGGACACACACACATTAACACACATTAACACACATTAACACACTGTGACGGTCTAACTTATACTATACTATATGTAAAATATGCCTTTTTTTCGCCAGCAGGGGCTAGTACATACCCAACAGTTGTCAAAACGAACTAACTGTTTTGATATCTGTCCTAAATCTGAAAGAAGTGAGACACTTGCATTTAACTGCACGGGACACCTCACATTCACACAAGCTGCTTCTTCTTTCAATCTCTCCCTCGCAGTTTGGTTTGATTTTTGTCCAGAACGGCGCTTCATAAAAATGTAGATGCAGGGACTGTTAGTCACGGACGCGTCAAAATGTCTTTGTCTCTGTTCTATACTGTAACTTTTTCAATGTACCCTCTGTGTTGTGTTGTTTCAACAAATTCAAACATTGCCTCCCTGCAAATTGTCTGTGTTTGCATCAGGGAAACAGCGGTGGTCATTTATTATGAATAGGACTTTAGACGTGAATGTGTATACTGTGTACAGTACTAATTGTAAACAAACACACAAACACCTTTATACTTTGTGTTCCTATCAGGATATGAAGAGGTGATGTTTATCCATACCTACTACAGCCGCTTACACGAGATACTTGGAGCAAAGCAGGAGCACGAGAAAAGGTCAGCAGTACTTAATGTGTGGACTTGTAATAATCAGTTACTCTGCTTTCCTATTTGACACGCTTCCTGTGGTTTTTTGTTTCCTTGGTATTGTTGACAGTTTGAGTTTCTGTCGGACTTCCTGGATAATAAATCTCCAATGAAAAGAAAGAAATGGTCTTGTCTTTCTGCAGACTGTCGGGTCACTTGGCCACTGCCGTTATCTCAGCTAGCGTCCGGGATCCCTTGAAGGCCCAAACCATTCCTGTGGCAGTCCAGTACACCCTCTCCTCCTCACACATGGTACGGTCCACTTAAGAGAACTCAAGAAAAAGTGAAGTGATGTACACCAATTTCACTTACAGTATTTTCATCCAAGTCAGTAGATCTAATGGGAAGTAATCTGGACCATACTTGAGTGACAAATTAGATTGGTGTCATTACATTGACAGTTCCTAATCAAGCAAATCATCAGTAAGATAATTATTTTTGGGAGTAGTTTGATTCAAGGTGTCAATTCGCCATACCTTTTAGATCCAATAGAACAAGAGTTATCCTGCTCTATTATCTTTCCAGTTGCAAAAATGGCTGTGATTGGTAAAACGCTATAAACATTACTGTGGGTGTAGAAAACGTGCCACTAAACTCAGAGAGAGAGAGAGAGAGAGAGAGAGACAAAGTGAAAACGTGTTTCTGTTTCTAGGCAGAGTATTCACAGCAAGTCGCACCTTTTTGTGTCTTCTGGGATTACAGCCTGATGTAAGTATGACTAGCCCAATAGTAATGCATCCTCTAAGGACATGTCAACAGACATGATACATTCATGTTTCTGGTGTGGATACAGGTGTCCATGTAACATGACATGAAGGATATGCTGTGTAACACATTAGTGTGTTTTCCAAAGCAATTACACTAATCTGCTGTGTGTGTGTGTGTACTGTACAACGGGACTGGTTTAACCACAATTGCATTGATAACAACACAGTGTACGGTATTCCAAATACCCCAGATAATGTCTTCATTAATGAAACCAGAAAATCAGTTATCCTTATCGAAATAGGCTGCTAATTCGACCTGTACATGGATACTTGCTTTCAAACTGATTAAATATCAGCCCAGAAAGTATTACAACCTTATCTTTGCCAACTCATTGTACTTGTGTTTAGGAGTCTGGGGCACATTCACAAACTTTTGCTCTGTGGACTGCAATTGGGGGGATTGCGAAGGACTGATGCAAAAAAACTAAACTGGCTAAATATTGTTCAGTCTCACTATAGGCAGCCTTTCCATGTGGAGAAGATAATGTTTTATATAGCCTTGAGTGTTGAACATGTTTTCATATTTCCCTGCCTGTATTTATTGGTTAGAATATGCCAATTGTGTTACCTTTTTTCCCTGTGTCTAGTGCATGCACCCAGTTTCTGATTTTCCCATACTGTAACCTACTTTAGAAGTAGTATAAAAGTACTTAAAGTGTGTGTGTGTGTGTGTGTGTGTGTGTAGGCATAGTCATGCAAATCGCTGGTCCAGTGAGGGCTGTAGCGTGACCTACGTAGGCTCTGATGTCACATCCTGTTTTTGTTCCCACACCACTAATTTTGCCATCCTGATGAATTATCTGGAGTCTAAGGTGAGAACTATTGTATTGTATTGCAGTCATGTATTCTACTGTTTGATGATTAAAAGGCATTTAAGTGGAATTTGCATATACATTTTATAAAAAATATATTGTTATAACAGGCATAAATATTGTTTTCAAATATTCTGTCCATTAACATATAATGGCATTTGCAGAGCTTAAGGAGCAACCAACCCCACTGGTGTCAGTTAGCCCCACCACCCACACATTTTGAGCAGAGTTTGGGGAAGGCAGTGAGTCTTTGTGTTTCTGCGACAGAGCCCCGAGTTGACTCTGGAGTGATATTCTTGTTAAGTGGGCATTTTGAGCTCTCAGCCAATAGCAAAATTCAACTATTCATTAATAACCTGCGTTTGACCACTGATTCTGATAAATGGTGTTTTTACATTATACAACACATGTCAAGATTACATGACAAAATAGACCGGTATTTATGTGAAATAATGTATTTTGGGGTTCAGACCTACTTTAATTTAATCAGAGTAGATCACGGATACTTGAAAATGATGTTGACAACAAATGGTTGTTGACTTACAGTGTACACATTAGATGATTTAAGAACCAAAGCTATGACTTTTCCATTGTGGTAATTATGCATTATTCATTATTCTCTCTCTCTCTCTCTCTCTCTTCCCCCCCCCCAGTGGAGCCCAGAGGATGAGGCCATTTTGACCAAACTGACATTTATTGGTTCTGGGGCGTCCTTGTGTGCACTGGTGGTGACCTTGATGCTGTTCACTGTGCTAGAGTGAGTTGCCAGTGGCACAGTTGCTGTCACTACTGCACTAAAACAGGGTACCTTAAAGAAACACACAGGGTTTGGAAGCCCGTGGAAGCCTTTTGAGCCTCATCTTCCGCCTCTGTCTTTATAAACTGTCCATATATTTAAACTAAAGGAAATGAAGGAAATGGATTCCAATTATTAACAGCCTAATAATTGAATCCATTTACATTTACAGCATTTATCAGACGCTTTTATCCAAAGTGACTTACAATTACATTGTTCTAATACATGGAGATCCAGGGTACAAGCGGCTGAAATGGGTTTCCTCAGGAGGGTGGCTGGCGTCTCCCTTAGAGATAGGGTGAGAA
>JAOEHI010004357.1:0-10088 GCA_025447815.1 Percopsis transmontana | reverse complement strand
CCACGTAGAATTAAGGCAGTTCTGAAGGCGAAAGGGGGTCAAACACAGTATTAGTATGGTATTCCTAATAATCCTTTGGTGACTGTATAGGCTATAATAATATGTAGGTCTACGTATCAAAGTAAGAGAAAAAATAAAGAAACATAGATCGGACATGTATATTATTATTTATTTTTTTAAACAGCAAGATTGTCTTTGGGTATTTGCAAACAAAGTCTGAATCAAAATAGTCATCGTATCTGGTCATTTTCTATTATTGCAAACAATATCCCAAACCTATAAGTAAAACAAGAAGTACTAGCCTAATGCAAGTGTACAATTACATCGCATTCTTTGGTGAGAAAGGGTTAAATTCCAAGAGATCAAATACAGGAGCCTAATACCATCTTGTTGCGAGGCTGTTCCTTTCCCAACTTTTCTGCATCCTCAGATGACGGATGATGTTGTTTATAGAGCTCTAATATGTCACCATATTTGCCTGGAGCGTATTTCATTTATGAGTAAAATGAGCTTTAGGTTTTACCTCATTGTCTGTTTCCCTAAACAACAAAAGTGGAAATTACACAGAGGAGCTGCATATGGTCATGTGTTTAGAAACCTGAGCATGCCCAGTTTAATGACATATGCATTTTCCCGTATCAGTATGGACGCAGATACTTTTTTAAATGGAGGCGAAACCTGTAGTGTGGCCGTGTGGTCAAAAACTAAATTTTACCAGTGTCAAAATATTGAGAAAGTTTCAACAAGAATGAATAAGAAAAGAAAGAAGGGCACGATTGTCTAGTCGTCGTTGGTTCGAGCCCCAGAGTTGGCCTTCCTGTAATAATCCTTGAGCAAGATGCCTAACCCCTCCTTAATACTTGTAATTGTTGTGCATGAAACAGTTTGTGCTGATAGAAAAAGTATTTATAAAAGATCGCTGATTGCATTTCATGCCCTAGTCTAGTGAAACTTATGTTTGTGTTTGTAAGTTTGTAAGTGTTTGTAAGTCTTGGTTAATGTTCAATGCATATAAAAAACCTTTCTTTTCAGCAAATCTGTTAATTACACCAACATTGTGCTTGTGAAACAGTCTGTGCATGTAGACTATGAAGTTATAAAGATCACTAATTCCAAAACACTTGCATACGGACGGACTTGCATACAGAAATAGCCGACACTCCCTCAAGGCGCTAAGATGCGTCCACAGAGGAGAAAATGAAGAGCCTGAGCGCTTGCGTTTGGTGGTCATAAGCGTGAGCATGTGCATTTGATGACATCAGATAATACCAGCAATAACGTATAAACCACGTTAACATTGGTTTGGGATGTAGAATTCGCAATAGGAGGTGTCCTAGCTTTCATAATTAAACAGCTAACTTATAATTTGCTCACACATAGTCGCACTGCACTATCGCTCTTCTCATCTAGATCGAAGTGCTCTGGTTGGGGCTTGGAATCTTACATGAAGGTGTCACGATCGCACCTGCTGGGCATTAGCGCCGCACCTGCTGAGCATTAGCGCTGCACAGGTGCATTAGATTTTAATCATTAGTAGTTCTATTTAAGTTCCCTGACAGCCTTAGGTGCTGTCGGTCATTATTTGGTGAGTCTTGTTTAAAGAACCCATGTAACTTTGCGTTGAGTTTTATGTTTGTTTTTGCGTGTAGGCAGTTTTGTTTCATATTAAATTACGAGCGTAGCTCGGTCTACCATTTCTCGCTGCTCCTGCGTCTCTGTTCCGGCTCGCACCTACACTCACCACCTCCGCCTGTTACAGAAGGAGTCTTTATGAATGTTTATGACTGCTGTCATTAGATGTCATTTGGTAAATTAAATGACATCTAATGTCAATTTCAAGTTGACATTGTTGACATGTCAATTTCAAGTTGACATTTCTTGGGATGTCTTTGTTATGTAACTTGACATTAACCAAGATTACATAACCTTGATGTCAGAAAATGACTGATAAGGTAATGACACTGACAGATGGTCTGATGAAGAAACATGACCTTCTGAGCAGGGATGTCGCAGGGTATCGAAAGAGAAAGTTGTCGGCTAAATTGGGCGATACGCAGTTTGAACTCTGGGCAAAGCATCACCTGTAAAGGACAACTGAGACCTAAAAAATATATGGAATGATATATTGGACAGGCAGATCATTGAACTCAACACTCATTTTAAGGCTGACACGTACGGGTTTATGAGAGCCGCTGCGGCTTGCTTGCCTCGGTTAAACACTTTTGGTGATGGGGCATAAATACAGCCCGCCAGCACACACTTTTCCATTGTTGTGGAAGATGCAGAACATGCAGTGTGTGTACAGCAGCTGTAGAGCAAGGTCACCCTTCCATCACTTGTGGAGGTGATCGATGCATGTCCCAATGACATACAGTATGAACAGTCTCCAGTGGGCCCTCGTCACCCTGCAAATAACAAGCTGCAGGGGAGAGGGGGGGGGACGCAAGTAATACGCCGATTTTCTCCGAACCCATACGAGTCTGATGTGCCAAATTACGTCATCATGTAAAGACACTTACCATAACCGCGAAAAATGGATACATCATATATATATATATATATTGAGTTATATATATATATAAAAGTAAATTAACTCAAGTGGTACATTTTTTTGAATGACAAGTTGTATTGTTTCATGTAGCATTGTCATGATCATTTCAGGGATTATTTAGTACTTCAATACATCCTGAAGATTGCCATGTCAGAGTTTTTTTAGTATAGAAGAAAATCAGGTTTTACTGTCATAAGACACTGTCGGGTCGAAAGTAACGCTTATGTTTCTTTCACCCCCGCCGCTAATATGGTCACTGTGTGTGTATATTACAGCATTAACAAATGTGTGTATTCACCAACAGAACATGCCAAGAGTCAGGGTAAGAACAACAGCAAAGGGTCTGATTGACCCTCAAGTTTATGAGAGGGCATTTGTTGATGTAACAAGCAAGAACATGAGCATCAGATCTGCAGCAAAGGCACATGGAATATGCCATGTCACATTATTTAGGTACTGCAGGAGTATGGCAGACACCAGTAGGCTGCAGGCTAGACCACCAGGGTACTGGCAACCCAATAATAGGGTCATCACAGTGGACCATGGAATTGTAAGTTGCTTTGGATTCTTACGATGTGGTAAGAGAGATAAATCCTGGGCTTGATTTTAATTTTAGTGTTTGTATTCGGGAAACTTGCCAACTGAGCTGACAAAGGACATATTTATTACGGATACTATTAGCAAGCAGTAAAAAACTAAATAATCAATAACTAGGAAATGGCTGATAGGGATAGGGAGCCTCCAACAGTGGCTAGAAATAGTTCAGGAAATCTATGTTATTCCTTAGACACACCACTAAAAAGTGTGAAGAATACTGGAAAAAACTGGAAATCTTACCAGAATATTGATTGATTGTTTTATATCTTTCTTTGTACTAAGGCCAACAGACTGGACTTTAAATGGGTAAAGGACCTTACCCCCTCAAAATGGCTGAGCTAAGACCACAAATTATGAGCATATGATTTTGTTGCGCTTTTTTCCCCCTACTTATTTAATGACAAGCATTCCATCTTACCTATGATGACCCTGTCTTTCATTTGTATGTGTTACAGTAATAAAAAAAAAAGGGGGAAAAAGGAAATATGATGAATGGGAAGGTTTGGTCGTTCGACAAGCCAGACTGATGCACGGTCACACATCTGTTGTGTGAGTTCCATTATAGTGAGAAATCAGTTACACCGGTTCCAGTCCTTGTCACAAGTGTACAACTACCACTAGGCTATCTCTTGCCAAGTGTGGAATCATTTTCCACACTTGGCATATCAATACATTACTGTCATTTAATAAACTAACCAAGTCTTACCTTAATGTAGCAATTGGAGCGCTTCGTCTTAGCATCGTAAGCATTAACGATCTCTGCTTTGCCTTTTTCTGTGAGGTCACTCTCGTATCTGTATCTGGGTTTCCAACTTTCTCTTTTCCTTTGAAAATATCCTTTGAATATCCATCTTGTGAACACGAGCTGAATTGACTGACTGGCTTGCTAGAGATCAAATAATTCCAAATCCCAAAACGTGCAGGTGGTAAATGTATGCATGCTCTACAACTTTAGACTAGCCATGTGCACAATGCAATACCAAGGACAGCAGTATTGTCCACTAATCTTTTAGGAAGGAAGTTTTGGGTAGACTTAAGCCTACATTACCCGCCGCCCCTGCTAAGGACCATTATAGCTGCTACTAATGTTTTTTTTTGTTGCTTATAGCATTATGATCAATAGAAAAGGACACCATGATTTGCTACTTCCTCTTTGGCTATAGGTATGGACAAAGCAGTTTTGCTCCAGCATTTGCATTGGATGCACAAACCAAAGAAATGTCCAACCCCCTACAGTATTTGGGTCAGTTCCTCCCTTTCTTAAATAAATAAAATAAAAATAATAATTTCCACTCTGCTAGATCAGCTCTTAGATTAATAAGCACTTTACAATTAGCAATTATTTACTGTTTGAAGAATGAATAACTTGAAGTGTGTATTACTTTGATTATTGTAATTATTGACTGTTTGAGGAGTAAATGATGAATCTTTGAGTAATGTTGTGCAAATGCATAAGTGAAGTAACCTTGTAACATGATGCTGTCCTTATTCTAGGAGAATGTTATCTACTTGCTAAAACTGGTGTTTTACAATTGGTACAAATGTACTAATTGTAAGTCGCTTTGGATAAAAGCGTCTGCCAAATGCTGTAAATGTAAATGGAACACTTGCTCCTGCCTGATGATACAACTGTCCCACTGCAAGATAAAAAAGGACCTGTAGCCAGACCAGGGGCCTTACTTATAAAACTCAACATGCATATCAGCATCTCCTCTAAATTATTGCGATCATACACTAACAGTTTTTTTTTATATCCATAAAGTTGAGCTCATCTCAAAACTATACAGCCTATCCATCAGCAGGTGCCACTTCCGAGTTTCATTGTTCTAAACGTATTTAACATGAAACATTTGGCAAACACACGTTGAATTTAAAATGTTGCCGTTTGTAATTTTGACATTCATTTGTTTACATATTGTTCCATCAGCCATCAGTAGTATGCTTCAATTTCTGTAGAAAGACACGTTAAGTCACAATTCATAATAGCATTGGTTATATTAGCATATATGTTGATGATATGAAGTTAAATATACACTTCATGCCAGAGAGTAGTGAAAACAAACGGTTTTGCAGCAGTGCCAGGTGTGGGCAGATACTGTATCTTCCCAATGTTTCCATGAAGTCAAATCCTATACATTTATACAGTATTTTAAAGAATCAAAGCATTGTGAAAAGAAATTGCCCGACTGCACAACATATATGGGTGGGGCCCATGCAGGTTTCTTTCATAGGGCCCACCCCTGCACGCATGTGATTGGCTGACCTTGTGAAATATTTGATAGGAAAGTTTTAATGGATTGTTAAATATAACCAGCCATGCCAATCTAATAACTGTTCAACACAGTGTGGCATATTCTTTTTTAGTATTTTATCAGAACTGCTCGCCATGGATGGTTTCACAGACTTGTGTCTGAGGACTGTTCTTCGGTAAGTTATGACAAAGGAAATGTGCAATCTCTGGCCACTGGGAAACAGAGTAATGCAGAGGAGGGTCCCGATACCACGCAAGAAGGCTTTGAGGGTTTGCGTGTACCATATAAACATTTGTTAAGTGACCTTGTACAATGCAGATAAAACACACCATTCTTTTCTTGTGCAATTAGAAGCAATTCAGAGGATATCTGATGTTACCCAGGATGTCACATGAAGAATGGTCCTCCTCTTACATGAAAGTGGGCTCCAGTTGGTGTAGGATGAGAAAGCTGCTTGGGTATAATTTCTTGTTATATAGTGGTCTGTGTAATACATTTTTATACAGAAACTAGGTGGAACAAGATGTTAACATTTATGTCTTTTTAATAAACAGCCTATATTTGGGTTCCATGAAGAATAGATGCCCTTAATGAGAAACAATTTTAACATTTGTCATCGAAAATAATAAAGAAACTGCTGAAATTTTCAGAAGTTTAGAAAAGTGGGGGGCTCTAAAATGCCTTGAGCTGGGATAGATGCAGAATGACTGGGTACATAGATTCCAATTCCTACATACGTTCTACTTGGTATAATGTGTATTTACCATACCATGCTTTAGCTAAAACAGTCCATTAGTACTATACTGACTTTAAAAAAATACAAAAAGGGGTGTGGCCTAAATCTACAGCATCAATCATCCAAGTTTTGTTCGTCAGCCATTTCAGCCTGTGTGCTGCTAATTAAATGCATTGTGTGTTGCAGAGTGCTAATGGGAACGATATGTACAAACAAGATATGTCTATAAAAGAACAGTACATCAGGATATGTTGCCAGTAGCCATTTGATTTTACACACCTATTTATACACCTTTTCCATTATTGACACTATACTACTAACCTTATGCATGTGTACAGTGCATGACTTAAGGACAGCAGAGAACTGTGCCAAGTGTGACTTGAAATACATATACTTCACACCTAAATCTGTGAACAGTCTGTAAGTTATTTGTTGTTTTTTGGCACACTCCTGTTGTGCCAGAATGAAACCCTTGGTGCACATGACTAAAATGTATCAAATTCATCTATCTACATAGAAAGTTTTGTGCTCTTTGACGGACAGGCAGGGAATACTATAGAACCACTCAGACATCAGCATCTCAAAATGCTCACATGCAATCACGCAAAAAAATAATAGAATTATTAACAAAATTAGGAAACAAATTCACATGTTTAAGTCATATTTAAGTCAATGTTCCTTTAAAATTGCCTACAGTTAGACAAAATCAAACCATGTATGCATTATTTTGGTTGAAGGAAACTTAAGGTAACTTCTCAAGTACTCTGACCATTTCATTTCACAAGGGGTGCACACTGATTGACTGTTTAAAAGTACCATCGAATGTCACCCTTTCAAAGACAAGGTGATAGTTTTGTTGTAGGGGCTTGTGACTGTTCATAGTCACATCTCAGTCCAAAGGTGAGGAGAAAATTATCATCATTTCAATCCCTTTTTTTCTGGGCCTGTTTCCATCTTCAAAGTGTTAAAATATATGTGCCCCCCATAAGTACAATAAAGTGCTTGTGTTATAAAAAAAGAAAAACTAATTACAAATTCTCTTTTGCTATGCTTACTCTGTAAAAAATATTTGTGTGTGCATTATGTAAATGTACATTTCAATTTGTAATTGTAAAAAGTAATTGTTGCGGTGTTCAGGAAACCGCCTTTAATAAATGTCTTGGATTCATTCCCCTTCAATACTTAAGGTTTTCAAGATAGACAGGATCAAAGATCCATACTCTTCTGATACAATAAATAACAACAACAACCAAAAAACAAGGTAAATAACTATACATATATCGAGTGAGACTTAAAAACAAACCAATTTGAGGAGGCTTATGTCTCGAGGCACCACTGAAGCTTCCCAAACATTAAACATTATACAGTCCTGTTTTGATCTAGTGGGTTGTCATCGTCATAAAGGTTAGTGTCGAAGTAGGAAATGAGGAAAAAAATAAACCCCAAACCAATGAGATTGAGATGCACATTTCATGTCCGTATCCGCTTTAGCCTTTGGATCCCATTATCGTCTTTGGTTGTGACTTTAAATCAGTTCCTCAGCAATTGAAACTGCAATGCGAAAGGTATTACCAACTGCCGTATGGTTGTCATTGTACAAACAGATGAAATCGTTCAAAAGAAAAAGTGCTTGACTTGCTACTTGCAGGGGATAAAAGGGGTTGTGGAGATTGTAGTCAACGGAAGAATTGTCCTCTCTATACTATTAGTGAGGATTGCTACTCGTACAGTGTCACAGTACAGTAACAGAGGGCTGAGATGCGCCGGTCCACATTAGCCTTGTCTGTAGGGAAAAACACACAAAACACCACATTATCACCAAATGTTAAGGAACACTCCTTGGTTTGCGCTCAACAAGCCCCTTCTGGCATAAACCACTGTTTTTGATTTGATTTTAAATTGAGAGTGCATGCCCATCCCACACCTGAGTGCTGAGTGGTAGGCATTCCTCTCTACTCCTCTCCCTATGGGACGCCCAGGCTCACACTGTTTTCTACCTCTTCCTTGCATAGTTCTATTTCAAATGTAAACACTGACCCAAGGTGAGAATTTAGGGTTTTGAGGGCACTATAATCCAAAAGAGTTAATGTTTTCACCTTGCTTTGTTTTTTTTAGCTTGATATACAAAAACTCACATTTGGCCACGTTCTCGATGTCAGAAGGATCCAGCAAAATCTTGGAGAGGCCCTCCAGAAGCATCGCAGCTTTGTTGTAACGATAGGCTATGTCTTCCGTCTGTTGGAACATCTCATCCAGCGCTGCTGACTGGACCTGGCAAAGATAGCACCATATTAGTTTAGGATGCATTTGGGAAGAGAGCATACCCCATTTCTACAGGTTCTACTAGCACTTTTTATTTTTACATAGAGAGCTTCTGCAGACACAAGTCTCTGTGAAAGTACTCTCTAAAATCTACTAAAACTGTGCACAAAACAGTCCACTAAGAGTGATTTTCTGTTAGGGTACCCACTCTCGGGTACAGTCTGCTGCTTTCTATTTGATCCGCTACATTTGTTTATTTGAAACTTCTTTGTTTTAAAGAAATACTTGCACTGATACACTATTCCCTTCATGGGAGCTGATAGATCAAATTAAATTTGATCCTCTATCAATTCCATTGTATCCAAAATACATTCTAAGGTATTTGTTTTCTTCCAGAAATCCAGGCTGTGTGAGGTAAAATTGCAATTGTGCAAGTATATTACCATTTTATTTATATTCTTCCTTATTGGTTGTTTTTTTGTTTTTGTTTGACTATTTTACTTTTTGTTTAAAGCTATTTACTGTAAATCTTTTATTCATGTTTTTATATCTCTGAAACCACTTTGTAATTTGTGTTTTGACTGCTATTATTATTTCAATACAAGTTCATAAACACATAAAACACAAAATTATATGGAATGGAGGTCTAACAGAGGTTTTTGGATTAATTCCCTGAACATTTCAGTGCCTCTGAGCCTTACCATCTCCACAGCATGGTTATAAATTAGCTTCTCAGCTGTGACGCTGTTGATCTCATCCACGAAGCGCTGCTTATCAGAGAAGAAGTGGTTGAGCTTGTCTGTCAGCAGCCGACATAGTGAGATGCAGCTCTTATAACGCTCATTCAGATTCTTCACCACTGAGAATGAAAGAGTAAAAAGGATTAAGTGTAATATGCTTATACTAAACTGAGAAACACAAGACACTAATTAGTCTAAACTCAGTCTAAATCTGTACCATGCCGACATTTTACAAAAATAATTATACACACCAAATAGAGCAGCGGTTTCCTTTTCCATTTTGACTCTTGACACCCAAAAATAAGTCTTTCATAGCTCATCCTGTGCTCACATGTGTTAGGGTCGTAAGATATGGACCACTTATTTTTTGCGACACAAATATTTTTCAGTTAATAAAAATAAACAAAAAACTATAATATAAATAAAATGTTTCATATTTCACCACCACTTGTCACATTGTATTAAATAACCTCCAATGTGCAGCCCTTGCAGAGAATAATAGATGGCCTTACCCTGTTTGACAGCGGTGGAAGGATTTAGTTTCGCTGATTTGATCTGGGCCTTGGCCAGATGAAGGGAGGATGCCAGCAGCTGAGCAGCCTTCATGTACAACACCAGTTGCTCTACCTGCCTGTAGGCATCATAATCAGACTTATTTAGAAATAGTTATTTTTTCTAAATTTTTTCTCAATATATACTATGGCTGGACGATATGGCCAAAATTTATATCACGATATATTTCTTAATTTCGGTCAATGCGATATAATTCTGATATTGATATGAACAGTATAAAAGCCTCCTAAAAACTGCCAAGAATGCCCACAATGGATGTCTGTGCCTACAAACTTCTGAAAAATGTATTTGCCCATGAAGTCTGTTGTGCAAATGCATAGGTAAAGTAACCTTGTTACATGATGCTGTCCTTATTTTAGAGAATGTTATCTACTTGT
>JAOEHI010004356.1:0-10088 GCA_025447815.1 Percopsis transmontana | reverse complement strand
CCATAACGCACCACATTGCCAAGGACATGGTGTCCGTTAACACGGTCACCAAAGATGGATTTAAAAATCTCCTCCGCTCGCTGGACAGAAGATATGTGATCCCCTCCCTCACCTGCTTCAGTCAGGTTGCCATCCCCCAGCTGTATGCAGAGTGTAAAGAAAAAGTGGTAACAGAGCTGAACAATGTGGAGTATTATGCAACAACTACTGATATGTGGTCAAGCAGAACGACCGAGCCGTATCTTAGCCTGACTATGCATGTCGTAAATGACAATTTTGAGTTGAAAAGTCGCTGCCTGCAGACAGCATACTTTTCCACTGACCACACCGGAGAGAATATTGCGCTGGGATTGAGAGTGTCTGTCAAGCTGGGGTGCATCACAACCAAGGTTTCTTTTGTATTTTATTTAACTTTTTAACTTGACAAAATTAAGGATTTTTTTGCTCTACTTTAAGTTAAGACAGTCAAAAATGGCTTTTTTTTGTTCAGTTGTAACAACTGCCGTTGGTCAAGGACTTTATACAATGTACATGCATGTTCATTCTTGCATTAGAGTAATGGTATTTAATGTTTTAATGGTATGATGTAATTTTCTGTCATGTTTGTAAATGTTACTGTACATTGTGAATATTGCACTGAAGCTTGATTTGAAGAAAACCGTGAATCAAATCGCAATATCTGCCAGAAAAATCGCAATTAGATCTTTTCCTGAAATCGTTCAGCCCTACACACGTTTAAATGGCTTACGACTTCATTGTTTGAGAGAGGGGGAAGGGCAACCCTGGTACCAGGTTCGCTCAGGATGAAGAGTTAATGCTATACAATTGGTCTTAACATCGCACGTCCTGCGATGTCACTATTGCGTATGTGCACATCGCGATGACGATGCTCAAGCGATATATATCGTGCAGCCCTATTCACTTCCTTGTTCTCATTCACACACACCTGTACCCAGTGAGTTAATCAGCCCCAATCACTGCACACACAAGTCATTGTATTTATACCCCTTAGTTAATTAGTTAGTCTAACTACAGCCAGGCTTGGGTTTCTCGTATTCTTGAGTCTCCTGGCATGACTACTTGGTGATAAAAATACACTAATATTACAGTGAAAAGGCATTAAAGCCACTGTGAAACCCCAATCAGCCAAATACTAAATACACCTATGTGGGACAATAAACTACAAACTCGGGGCCGTCCCTATTGCTAGCAAACTCTAAAGAAATGAGGATGCGGGAGCCAACTCTTGTTGTAATTATTCATCTTATTGTATTTTATTTTATTGACAGACAATAAACAGCTATCTGTTTCTGTTTCTGTATCCTTTCTGGACAGCAGCTTATCGAGCATTCAAGACATGTTTGCATTTTGAACAGGGCTCTTTCAAAAATGCTCCTTTCTGAAAATATCAGCGCCTCAGTTTCATGTCCATGCCAAAATCAAATACCAGAGACGACTTCAACACATCAGCACAGGAACGAGACAATTAACTAAACTGAATCCCCCGCACCCATAAACACAAGGTGAGCTTTTCATTATCAGGTCAGCTTGTTTATCCTTGGAATAATAGGGAGATCTGGACACAGTCCGTGCCATTATTTTCACCACGTCTTCACCCTTTCGCTCTTCTCGTCGTTTGTATTCAGTGTGCCTGGCGAGACCACCCTGGGGCCTCGAACACAGCACGGTTTTTCCTTTTTAAAATATTTTTATTTTGGCTATAATTGCATGACAAGTGGTGCATTTTTCACAGCTTGCCCAAAGCAATTATAGCATATGTGCTTACTCACAAAGTCAGAACCCTGATAAATTATCTAGTCTACCAATGTTCATATCTCCTGAGGCAATATTTCCTTTTTTCACTTCTACTCAGGAATACATGATACCGCTCTTATTGAGAAGAAATGTGATTTATGGGACACATGGGCTAAGTAGGCCTGTGTGTGCTACCTCAGTGAGTACAGCTGAATCAAAGCCAGAATCATCCTTGGTTTTATACATGAGAGTAAATGCACTCCTTGATTTGTGTCTGGAATTACCCTTGGGGTTAAAGCCAGCATTACAAAAAACTTGTTTTAGTTTAAAGCCCCTCCACCAATTGAGTGTTGAGTGGCTGGTACTCTACTCACTACTCCTCCCCCAAGAACTCTTGTAGACACTCACTGTTTTTGCTGCAGCCCACACGCACAGTTGTGTTTAAAAAAAATCTGTGTGCTGTGGCCACTACAACACAATCGAGAATTTTGCCTTTAAATAAATATAGAAAAAAATCAGCGACAAAAGTCACAAAAGGGTTTTGCAACAGACATCTACAGTTGTACTGGTGTTGTACTGGACTGGTCCAATAGAGCTGTGTTTCTCAAATTGGCGTACAGTGTTTGTATAAGGGAGACCAGCGGGACAGCAAGGTGCTGCGCTGTGCAGAGTAAACCTCACTCCCCGACACCTTAAGAGACGTGTTAGCGACCGACACTAGGGCCCATTGGGTTTTAGCCTCCCTTACTAACACGTCCGCCTCCCACGCCACGGATCCGGGTTCGAGTCCGGTGCGGGACTCGACCGGTTACATTTGAACAACTTGATGTTTACATTAAATCCTATATTTACGTTATTGTCTTATTTAAATAATGTTCTAGACCGATATATGCCGTGTGTATTGGGCTTGAAACATAATATTTAAAACGGTTCAGAAGCCCAACGAGTGAGAACCACTGGTTTGGAGCCTTGACATGGACTGGGAGCAGCAGCTGACAGACATATACAGGACATGAGAGGGAGCTCGGAACAAACCCACCGGACACTGCTGCTGCACAGCAACAACACTGCCCGCTCAGATAAACCCTGCTGCCTGCTGCGCGGCTGAAGAGAGGGTCGAACAGACACCTTCTCAGCTCTGTGTGTGTGTGTGCGCGCGTATGACTATATACTGTATTACTATATTCTTAGTCTGTTTGTTCTGTCCAATTGAAGGCATCCAATTGGCATTGAGGGCCACAGTGAGTGTTTACATACTATGAATAGAACAGTTTGGTGTTGTCCTATTAGCTCAGAACTGAAGATCTCTTTGTTGAGTTATCCCCCCCCCCATTCAGTACCATCATCATATGCTATAGGCTACAACCATGTACTGTGGAGGTGTACATGCAATGTATCATGGTTTTCTTTTTTCTTTTTTAAATAAACTAAATAAATAAACTTTAAATAAACCCTCATTTGGCAATATTTTATCTTCTGTCTGTTTCTCTTTTAAAAAAATCTTCTTTCTTGCTCTGTTAGGATCAACTCTTAAAAGGTTTAAGCTCCTTGCTTATATTTAGGATGTTATATATATATTTTGAGGACTGAATGGTATGTTGATATGTAATGTATGTTTGTATGTATGTATGTAATGTTGTAAGTTGTGAAATGTATAACTACGTTGGCCCTGATGACATGCTGATGTCTAACAGAAGGTTGTTTCCTTACCATGACTGGTGCATAACCTATTCAGCTATTGACAAATGTACATTGGATAATGGTGTCTGCTAAATGCTCTAAATGTCTACACCTGACTCCATATAGTTTATATAGAGGAATACTGCAGGGTATCATGACTTTACAGCATGTTAATGGATGCTTGTTCTTTCCCACAAAACTATAAACTAATGTTTCAATAAGTGAGGTCATTAAGGAATATTCCAAACCCCTTCACCAAACAAATCAAAGTAGGCAAAGTGAATCATAATATCAAAAATTACAGTAGGCTACATTAAGAATCGACATTTATCTTGCACCGATAATTAACACCACATCAGTGCTGTTAATTTGTGAATATCGCTGAACAATGTTCAGTAGGTGTGGTTGTTTTACGTGTTATTTCAAATTACAACCCTACAATAGATCTGACGAAATAAGTCGATATAAAATGAAGGCAAATGCATCCGGAAATTTTTGAAAAATACTTTTTAATTCAAATACGAGCAGCGTTAAACCGTATTTGGACCGGGTGTAAATGCTCATGTTTTATGTCTTGTCATTTACATACACGCTCCTAATTTAACAAAGAGTGAGATCGTGTGGCGCGCGTCAAACGGAATCCATTTTATTACGCAATAGCCTACGCGTATTGTCACCACATGTCTGCATCTAATCTCAACCACTGTAATCTGAAGATGTAACCTTAACAAGACCCGATTCCAGGCAAAGTGGAAACGAACCACGCATTTTAATTCAGCCTGTTGTTACACCTGGCCAAACGAACGAGCGCTCCTAACCTCTCTGACACACAAAACACACACGCTTCAGTCATTCCCAAAGCACACTGAGCCCAACTTACTTTTCATGTGTCACATTTTCCTTGATGGCGCCCAATGCGAAGTGGCCGTTGCCCTGCACGAGCCTGCATGTGGCCAGGTGCTGTTGGTGCTGCTCTTTGAGGCAGGCGTTCTCTTTGCAAAGACCCGTCACCTGAAGTTCCAGCTCGTCAATCCGAACCCTCTGCTTCTCCAGAAGCTCCTGTTGGGTCTCGATTATCCTGTTCAGCTCCTTCAGATACTCCACAGCCTTGGCGGGGTTTTCGCTCAGACACTCCATCTCGAAGAACCTCGCCTGCCCGTCCATGGGCTCTCCGGGTCCGCACCACACCTTCCTGCCGGCTTAACGGTGGAAGAAAAGAACGCGGTGAAAATCCAAGTGAGCGATCTTCCCTCGCGCCATCGTTCTGTCGAGCGACGGACCGTGTGTGGAGATCTGGACGCTTCCTTGCCTGTGCGGCGTCCACACAGCTCCGCACCACAAAAGCCTAAACACCTCCGCCAAGCGCTCCGCACATGGGAAACGATTAACTCTTTCACTTCTCCGCTCTCTCACTCACTCTCTCTCTCTCCCGCTGCGGGTTTACAGTACAATCCCGTTGCACACGGTGACTTCAGACACACCGTGTGTGTCCACGACTCAACAGGTAGGCAGTGGCTCAGTCGCTCGGGTTGGAAAGCTCAGCGACTGGAATGAGGCACGCCATGCCCGATGCTTCAGTAGGCTATACTGTTCAGCACTACAGTAGCATATGTCTATACAGTAGCCTATAGCCTACTGTATATGGCTGGCATCAACACTGTAAAAATATCTCTTTTTTAAAAATCTAGCATTTGACCATTTAAAATGGATCAAACTGAAGATATTCAATAAAATGGCCATTCCCCGAATAGCTGTATAGTTTGTTTGTCAGAAGATAAAGATAAAATGAGATTTTCACGTGAGTGAAAGCTCAGTGTAGCCTACTGTGTAGCATAGGTCTGAAGTTGGTAGCTCCTACTTCAGGGCAGTGAGAGCCTTTGAATATACATAGGCTACCTGCCAAAATGCTAATCGACATATATTTTTCACTTTCATCATGTAGCCTACTACTTGGAACATAGCCTAAATCTCTATTTGTTTAAATAATAATAATAATACCGCCAGATCAGCTCACTTCAGTGGAAACAACATGCCCCTGTTTTAAACAATGTATCAGATTAATGCAGAACCGGACTAGAACCTCTATTGTCTGTGCTGTCCTTCAAGTAGCCTATCTTCGACAGACCGGTGTGGGGGATTATGGGACAGAGAGCGCAGCCTGTGTCTTAATGGTTATATAATCTATAGAAGGTGGCTTTATATTTGATTAAAATACAACTGAACTTGCTTCTACCGTAATAGTTCACAAGACAGTCCAGGCAAGACTTCAGAGCAACGATCATTATTTCGATATCCAAAATGTTGTAACATTCAGGTGAGACCGTTTAAATTATTTTTCATTGCACAACGAATGTGTGCATATAAGCACACAATGCACTCCAGATTCTTTATCGGAAAAATAGATAGAAGGTATAGTAGCCCGGATAGGGTGCGATGGTAAACAGTGATTGCCCTCTAGTGGCCAGGTGAGTTCAGATTACATCATTTTGGGGTAATCTGGTGGTTTGCTGAAAGATTTCTATTTCAACAGATCAACGGCTTAGGGCGAAACACAGTGTCTACTTCATCAACTCTTTGTGCTCTACAGGAAGAAAAGGAGAAACGCTGTCTTGAGAGCTTTTACATTTTTAGCACCCAGAAGTGCCTTCACCTGTCAAAAACAGAACTGTGTTAACTTATAGACGGGGTGGGTGGTTAGTGCATAATTCACAGCAAAGCTCTCTGATCATAGTGTTTACATCATCAAAGCCTGGGGTAGGATAACAGATACAAGGGTTAACAGATAGAGAAGATTTTTATATATATATATATATTTAGGCATACTGACTATTCCATTTCCTCCTATTCTTATACAGACAGGTGTAGAAAATACAGTGTAGATCTGTACCAGCCGGATAACAATTGTTTGGGTAAAGAGTAAATGTTAATGGTTTGTTTTAGCTGTTGGTTAAATGTATGGTATGTTTGGGTAAGATCACAGAATCTTCAGCAACCTGAGGGTGTAGGTTGCATTTCCAAGTAGACCTAAATATCAAAAGGTTTTTATAATAATTATAAAAACTGTAATACAGCCTGTCCTCTTAAGGTACACAGACTGACATGTTTACCTACACCATCGCATTATATGGTCAGTTTGTTTTTGCAAGGGCTGCAATCTCTCTCTCTGTCTGGATGTTTCTCAAAGTCAAGGAAGGATGCTGCTATTTCAAGGACGCTACGTTATGGGTGTAGGAGCCATTATAAATTCCATTTTAAATTTCACATTTCAAAATCTAGGTTTTGTCCCCCCCACATTTTTTTTCAGCAGTCTCCAAATTAATCCAATCCATTTAAAAATGTAATTCAATAATGAACAAACTTTAATGAACAAACTTTAGCTATCGTAAGCAGGGCTGCGGGAAGTGTGAAAAAGAGACTGACATATTGAGAACATGGGAACTGTATTCCTTTGAACTAAGGTTCTATATGGGAAATTGTGATTGTATACTGAGAACTGAGATCTATACTAGTATAAAGACAATGAATTATCCTGTAGTGATTTTGATATACTAACTTGTCATTGTAATGAGATTAGTTAAATTTCATTAATACATACACACGACAGTGATTTAAATATTTTCTTAGATAGTATAAGAGTATATAGAACTAATTGAAATGTCTGAATTCTTTATTTGTATTTTATGTTTCTAATATTGATTCTAAGTAAAAAATATTTACTTACCGCTATTCTCCAGTGTCTGTCACATGTCCTAGAACATTATGGTAACCGGTCCACCACATATTATTTGTTAATTCCCCAAAAAGTATTTCAAGGTGCTACATTTCGTATTACTTTGAGTGCGTATTTTTGTTAACATAGATACAGTGAACTAGATTTGTTTTGTTTATCCTACCACATTTTATAGAGATTTAAGATCCAAAACATCTGTTTTGTATGTGGTTGTGTTGGGTGTTTTTATACTAAATGAGTCTCATTGTAACATTATGAGTGCACTTGAAGTATACTTAAGTTGTTCAAAAGTAGTACAATTACAACTTGTACTAAGTGTACTAAGTGCACTTAGTATACTTGAAGTAGTGCCAATTGAATACATTTAAGCACACTTAAAAAGTGTATTTATTTTTTGAAACATTTGTTTTGCAAATACAATAAAGGAATAACTATCTCTCGACTTTATTGCTTCTGGTAAGATATTTTAAAGCATTTGACAGTGTAATAAAACTTAATGACATATTTATAACAAGTCCAAATTGTTCCACTATAGTTGAGGGCAAGGAAAGTATTGACGACACTGTTAGAAATGCATTTGACAATGTAATAAAACTTAATGATATCTTTATGACAAATTGTACCACTGTAGTTGAGGTCAAGGAAATTGTTCATGACACAATTAAAATCGTCTTATGATAGCCAATGTTTGTAATTTTGTAATTTTAACAAAATTAGAGCTAAAGTTTGATAATTAGCTCTACCATGGGATGTTCATGACAGGTTATGTTATCTTAGTTAATGTCATGTTGTCATGACAAAGACACTGGCAGGTTATGTCATATTGGTTAATGTCAAGTTGTCATAACAAAGACATTCCAAGCAATGTCAAGTAGACATTAAACTTGACATTAATTTACCAAATGACACTTAATGACAACAGTCATAAACATTCATAAAGGCTCTTTCATGTTAATAACAGGTGTCATGTCATGGTTATGACGGTGTCATGTCAGTCTTATGCACACCCCTTCAAATAAAGTGTTACCAAATATTGTTTATGTTCTGGATGGTGTGTAGCCAAGATTTATTTTAGCATTATGCTGTAAGAAATGTGTTAGTGCTGCTTTTTTGTCGATAAAGCGACTAGAATGCACTATTTACTGAGTTTTTGTGAAAGTGAAAATGTCTTCCAGCATGATCGTAAGCATAGTCGGGTCTGACTCAAGGGCAGGGGAGCTCACTCAGCTGTTTGCCTGTTGTGCCTTGAGAGCACAACAGGTGGAATAATTTAACTGATGCTTCTTAAATTTGACAGAGAAATAACTAACTAATTGCAGTGTGGGACCGTCCCTAACACTATATGCATCATGCGCTGGAACGTGGCAGGTGCATTCCTCAGTCCGAAGGCCATGACAGTATACTGCATGAAGTGGTCGGGGGTAACAAACGCAGAGATATCAGATGCACGGGGGGTTAATGGCACCTGCCAGTACCCTTTCAGCAGGTCTAACTTAGTAATGTACACCGCGGGACCAATACTATCAATACAGTCCTCCATCCTGGGCAAAGGGAATGAGTCTAGAACTGCCACTGCGTTTACCTTTCGAAAATCAGAGCAGAAACGTAGCGTACCGTCAGACTTAGGAGTTCGAAAACGGGGAACTCCACGGGCTACAGCTGGGTTTTGCTAACCCATTTTGTACCAAGTAGTCGACTTCCTTCTTCATCATCTTTCTCTTAGCCAGAGGACACCGATATGCATGCTGCTTTATGGGGGCAGCAGTCCCCACGTCGATATCGTGCCGCAGTACAGTGGTCTGAGACGGCACATCGCCAAACAGAGAGAGATGAGAAGTTATTAACAACCTTACATCCTCACGCTGATCTGGGGAGAGGTAAGCCAAAAGGGCCTCTAGGCTAGATATAAGCGCTGAATTGGTCAACCTACCACCCTGGTGACCCTCCCCAAGTCCTGCTAAGTCGTCGTCAGGCTCAGCACGGTCACACACCAAGGAAGCAGAGGTGTTGCCTGGAGCAACAGTCCCTAGAGACTTTCCTGGTGGACCAAGTCTTTTGCCTGCATGGCATCCCAGCTGACATTGCGTCCGACAGGACCTCAGTTCACCTGGAATGCGTTCTGCCTGGGAGCTACTGTCAGTCTCTCTTCTGGATACCATCCCCAAACCATGTCCAAACTGAACAAGCCAATCAGGAGATGGAGGCTGGGCGCTGAGTTACATTGCTAACTCATCTACCTGGAGCTCCCAGCTGCCCTGGGTGGAATATGCCCTGACCAACGCCTCCTTGGTCTCCCCGTTCCTCTGCTCTCTTGGTTATCAACCCCCCTTGTTTCCCGCACAGGAGGAAGAAATTGCGGTCAAGTCAGTTCAGGCTCAGATAAGCAGATGCTGGTGAACCTGGAAAGGAGCTGGCTGCTCCGCGCGGCTTCCAGAACACAGAACCAAGCCAACCCAACTACTTGCCCGGCCAAAAAGTGTGGCTCCTTGCTTAGGATCTACCTCTTAAGGTTGAATCTACAAATCTCCTTGATATATATTGGTCCCTTTCAAATTGAGTCAATCATCAATCCCTATTCATCCCACCGTCCACATTTCACAAGTTAAACCTGTTGCCACCAGTCCTCTGTCCCCCATGTTCCTCCCTACCCAGGATAATCGAGAACCACCCTGCCTTCACGGTCTGGTGACTTATGGATATGCACCACCGTATCTGGTGGACTGGGCGGGGTATGGTCTGGAGGAATGCAGTTGTATCCCACGCGGCCAGCTCCTGGATGTGTCCCGGGATTTCCATCGTGAACATCCAGACCGCGCTAGAATTGCGCTAGAAGGTGGCGCCTATAGGAGGGGGGGTACTGTCATGCCCTCCACTTCTGTATAGCCTGCAATGCCTCTCTCTCTCTCTCTCTCTCTCTCTCTCT
>JAOEHI010004355.1:0-10088 GCA_025447815.1 Percopsis transmontana | reverse complement strand
AAGGCTGGTTAATTACGTCAGACTGGAAACACCTGGTGATAACCTCAAGGCTGGGAGCCGCACCTGATGGGGAGAGCAATAGAGAGAGAGAGAGAGCGAGAGAGAGAGAGAGAGAGGGAAAGAGCGAGAAGGAGAGAGAGAGAGAGAGAGAGACAGACTACGCAGGCCCCGGGCTGTCCATGACAGTACCCCCCCCTCTACGAGCGCCTCTGGGCGCTCCAGGCCTCTTGTCTGGGTGCTGTCTGTAGAAATCACGGATGAGCGATGGGTCCATGATGTCTTTTCTGGGAACCCAACTGCGCTCCTCCAGTCCGTAGCCCTCCCAGTCAATAAAAAACTGGAGACCGCGTCCTCGACGGCGGACGTCCAGGATGCGGCGGACCGTGTACACCGGTTCCCCCTCCACCAGCCTGGGAGTGGGGGGTGGGGGTTGGACGGGGGCCAGAGAACTAGTCACAACGGGCTTGAGCTGAGAGACATTGAAAGTCGGATGAATCCTCCAGTGCGGTGGGAGTTTTAGCCGCACCGCATTACGATTAATAATCTTCGAGATGGGGAAAGGCCCGACGTACCGGGGGGACAATTTTCTCGACTCCCCCCTGAGCGGCAGATTCTTGCTGCTGAGCCACACGCGTTGACCGGGAGTGTAGACGGGAGCGGGCGTTCGGTGGCGGTTGGCCTGACGTTGATTTTGTTCTGCCGTGCGACGTAGATTAGTCTGAGTCTGTTTCCATACTTTGAGACAACGTTGCATGTGTGCCTGAATAGACGGCACCGTGACTTATTGCTCCTGGGAGGGGAACAGAGGAGGTAAGTATCCCAGGGATGATTCGAAAGGCGAGATTCCTGAGGCCGAACTGGGGAGAGTGTTGTGAGCGTATTCAGCCCATGGCAGAAAATCGCTCCACGAAGACGGATTGGAAGAGGCCATACAGCGCAGCGCAACCTCGAGCTCCTGGTTCAGCCTCTCAGTTTGGCCGTTGGTTTGGGGGTGGTAGCCGGATGACAGGCTTGCAGTGGCTCCGAGGGCTGCGCAGAAGGCTTTCCAGACCTGTGATGTAAATTGGGGCCCTCTGTCGGAGACCAGGTCAGTAGGGATCCCATGGACGCGGAACACTTCGCGGACCAATATGTCCGCTGTCTCCCGGCTTGAGGGTAGTTTCTCGAGGGCTACTAGGTGCGCGGATTTACTAAAACGATCAATGATGGTTAAAATCACGGACTTACCACGGGAGGACGGTAACCCAGTTATAAAGTCCAGTGCCAGATGCGACCACGGGCGGTTAGGGACCGGTAAAGGGCACAGCAAGCCAGGTGCTGGTTGGTTGGGTGTCTTATTTTGTGTGCAAACTGTGCAGGGCGCCACGAACTCCTGTACGTCCTCTCTCATACTGGGCCACAAAAACTTTCGACGGAGAAATTCGAGGGTGCGCCGCTGTCCCGGGTGGCACGTTAGCCTAGAAGAGTGTCCCCACTGTAGCACTTGTGAGCGGACCGAGTCGGGTACAAACAGTCGTCCCTCCAGAGTCTCAGGGGGTATCGGCTGGTGGGCCTGGGCTTGTTGTACGGTTGACTCAATCTCCCAGGTGAAGGTGGCGACGAAGCAGGAGGCGGGCAAAATGGGTGCTGATTCCTCCTTGGTTTCTTCAATGGCGAATTGCCGGGACAGTGCGTCTGGTTTGACGTTATGGGAACCTGGACGATAGGTGAGCGAAAAATTAAAGCGTCCAAAAAACAATGCCCATCTGGCCTGTCTAGAATTGAGACGTTTGGCTGTGCGTAGATACTCCAGGTTGCGGTGATCCGTCCAGACGATGAAGGGCTGCCCTGCCCCCTCTAGCCAATGTCTCCACTCCTCCAGGGCCAGTTTCACCGCGAGTAACTCCCGGTTCCCAATATCGTAGTTCCTCTCGGCGGGATTTAATTTGCGTGAAAAAAACGCACACGGATGGAGCTTGTTGTCTAGGGGGGATCGTTGAGATAGGACCGCTCCGACCCCCATATCCGAGGCATCTACCTCGACAATGAACTGACGGGCTGGGTCCGGGTGAACTAGGATGGGGGCGGTTGTGAAGCGCCGCTTGAGCTCCGAGAACGCCCCCTCGGCCGACGCAGACCACTGAAACTGGGATGCCGTGGAGGTAAGGGCCGTTAGGGGGGCTGCCAAGCGACTGTAGTTGCGAATGAACCTTCGATAAAAATTTGAAAAGCCCAAACATCTCTGTAACTCCTTCCTGCAGGTCGGGACGGGCCACTCGGAGACGGCCTCCACCTTGGCTGGGTCCATCTTTACCTCCCCCGTCGAGAGGATGAAACCCAGGAAGGAGGTCTGGGATGCATGGAATGTGCATTTTTCCGCCTTTACGAACAGACGATTCTCCAAAAGGCGTTGCAACACCTGTTTGACATGCCTTTCATGTTCCGCCAGGGACCGGGAGTAAATTAAAATATCGTCAATGTAGACAAAGACAAAACGGTCACGGAGAATGTCGTTGACTAGGGCCTGGAAAACCGCAGGGGCATTAGTTAAACCAAATGGCATCACCAAGTACTCAAAGTGCCCCAGCGGAGTGTTGAATGCCGTCTTCCATTCGTCCCCTTCCCGTATACGAACGAGGTGGTAGGCTTTACGTAGGTCGAGCTTGGTGAAAATAGTGGCGTCATGCAGTGGGGCGAAAGCCGCATTGATGAGCGGCAGAGGGTAGGAATTCCTCACCATCAATTCGTTGAGTCCCCGGTAGTCGATGCAAGGGCCAAAGGACCCATCCTTCTTCCCAACGAAGAAAAATCTGTGACGATCACCGTGTATAGGGACTACGAAACCAACTAAAAGCAACGAGAGGCTAATTTAGGGAGCATTGAATTGCTGACTCGCTGATTACACTAACAATAAAGTCCGGCTTCCAGTCACCTTTGTTTTGATAATATATTTCCGGTAAAACACACGTGTCATCCATTAAATGTTGAACAAGCAATGCGAGCAGAGGCTATGAGCATACAAACATGGTAGTAATGATAAATGCGTTCTATGCGTTCTATGCGTTCTATCAAAAATACCTTCTGCCTAATTACCCCCTCTCCATGTCGCCATACAGGTGAATATACTTCCCAGAGAGTGGGACAGGTTTTACTTCTCTGTATCTTTTCACTTCTTCCTCTGCCTTGTCAGACAGAGTTTTCTGTGATACTGTGGCTTTTGGCGTGTAGGCTGGTCCAAGGAGAGCCATCAATGCAGAAGATTCCTTTGACCTTTTGGGTAGAGTAGGTGCAAGGGAGTTGTCTTTCTGCTGTACAGGCCCAGTGTCATCAGCTACATTATTTCCTTTGAAAGATGAAAATATTCAGGAATAAACTTAATTGAACTCAAGTCACTGCGGAATTCTATTGTTTAATATTACTATTACAAAGAAAAAAAAATTATGTTCAATTTATTAGTGTACAGTAAGAATAATTTCTACGTACATTAGATGCCTCCACTTGCTCCAGACCAACAGCTTCAGCCACCAGTTTAGAGAATGTGTCGTCACGGGCCTCATTGGAAAAGAAAGGCAGGGCCTTAAAGCGAGGATCTAATGCTGACGCTAAATACAGCTTATCTTTCAAAATCAAATATCTTAAAGAGATTTTACATATTTAAATAAATCCTATATCATTACATTGGATCATTGGATATACATAGTTACACACGAATTCATGCACAGAAATACTGACACATGCCATATATTTTAAAATGATATAATGACAAATAACCAAGCACAGTGGTTATAAATTAGCCTTTACTAGAAACTCGTTGTATTGTCTTTTACAAAGCTCAGTGTATTTGTTTTTGCCTATTATATTTCAAGGCTGCCACATTCACACAAGTATACAAGTAAGCATACCTTGAATTCAAGTTGTTGTATAGAGAAGTCTTGAGGTCCTTAATCACTGTGGGGTAATGGGGGCTACTGCTTATCTCCTCTGGCAGCTGTGCCTGCAGAGGTGCAATGGTAGTTGGGGACTTCCCTTCTGACATTACCAGCATGGCTGCCTTCAATGGCCCAAGAGCTTTAACTATATTTTCTGTTATATCAACCTCTGTTAGTGTGAAAAGATCGCTTTCATTTCTGCATACTTCAAGTGACAACAGAGCTGCCAAGATGGCTGGTTGTTTCTCCAGGAAGCGTTCCATCATCTCCAGTGCGCTGTTCCACCGGGTCACCATGTCAATCACCAGCTTATGTGTAGGCAGTTCCAGAAGCCTTTGCTCTCCTTTGAGCTTGTGTGAGAAATAATTGTCAGGTATGAATCCGTTGCTGTGGTGTCCAGCTGTCAAAAGTTAGGGCGACTGACTTTGCTGACTTGAGTGAAGTTCCGAAGCTATGTTTCACGTCTGCATAAAAGGTATGGGATAGCCACTTCACTCAAATGTTTGCATGTCAGTAAAATGTAGCGTGATTCCAGTATATTAATGAGGCATCATTAGCCATCGTGTTCAACAATGCTGTACGGGCGTATATCCTTACATATGAAAGTTGCGACAGCCTCTGTTATTTTTTGGGCATGCAAAACCATTCCCTTTTTGGGGGTTGTCTTGTTGTTGCCTCTTCAATGCACCTGTTGTCACTTTCATTTGCACCAAAACAGTTGACATTGATTCACAATCGCTTATACTTTCTAACTGGACTGATTGATATCCCTGAAGTTTAATGGACTTGGGGGTGTTTTCCTGGACAGAGTTTAAATTAAATCCGGACTAGGCTTATTCTACTTCTACTGATTCTACTAAGTACTAACCAGCTACTCTTTGTGAAGCCTGATTAGATTAATAATGTGTACTTGGTTCTGACCTTGAGGATGCTTCTAAAACCAGGGGTTAAGAAACATTAGCATTGTGTGGAACTGGAATAAATAACCCTAACCCTAAACCTTGTTTTTTATTAATAAACAACAAAGTATACAATCTGGACTGCAGCATATTTAGTAACAGTACAAATGACATGTTCAATAAATTGTATAAAATCCATTTTAGATATCTAATATATATGTAAATTAAAATACCGTAAAACTTCAAATAAATATATTTGCTTTAATGACTGAACTGAACCTGCCTATATTTGGGACAGGCCTTTAATTAATTCATTCATCCAAAACTCTTACTAATGAATACTTGTATAAAAAGTTGGCACTGTGGCACTTTGTAGCCAGTATGAAAACACCATACTGCTCTGACTGAGGCTATACAGTTAGACAGACAGTAAAATGGACTAGCTCCATTGTTTACCTTCTCTTATGTAACATGATGGGGAAAACTACAGCCACGCAACTACACTAGTATATTGGTGAACATTTTACAGCCTTCATAGCTTATCAAATGAACTACCAACTTGCTGTACTTCAATTATAAAGGCTTGATAACATAAAATATCAACGTTACAAGACAGGATGGCAAACTTACAGGCATATGTGGGCCAGGATTTCACAGAGCAAGGTCCTATTGAACTAGAGCACAAACTTGGAATTCACGTGACAATATTCACTACTTGTTTTCATTTTTATGAAAATTAGTTTTGGTTCTTTTGATCGGTGGACCCTTACGGACTAAAGTAATATAAATAATCGAGGAATACATACTGACTTCAACATATTGACTTTATGACATATTTCGGTCTTTATGACCTATAAGGTAGGGAGTCACAACTTTTTTTCGTCTTTCCTGTTTACCATGCTGGTAGACCCGGCGTCTAATTGAGACCGTCATTTAATTGTCAAAATGTGTAGCCACACCTGGCCAGTAAAAGGGACCGGCATCTAATTTGGACTCTGCTTTTATTTGAAATATATTTTTTATTTCCTGGACTGAAAGGGAAAAGTTTTGGTACGTGATTGCAGTCCATGACTATTTATAGAATGTGTTTTTTTTTATAAATATTTTCTGGACCTGATCATCTGGACCTTTGCCAATGTAACAAGACAGTTTTTTATAGGAATGTTCTCTATCGGTAGATTCGTAGGCGAGTTGCATATGTAATGGTGGCCAGCAGGTACTGCGCTGTGTTTTAGCATCTTGCTTACCACACCGATGGGGCCTGTAAATAGATGAACAGGGAAGCAAAAATCTCTCGAGGCAAAAGGATGGTGTCACCTTAGTTAAAGTGGTTGGCTCGCCATCTCCTTCGTCAATGAGAGAATCCAAGATCCATGGTATCTTCAATGTCTCCAGAAAACCTAGCTTGTACATTAACAGGACTACTATTACACTCAATCATTTTCAAGTACATCTGGCTATAATGAGCAATTATAGTTTAAAATACTCAGTATGCTACTATTGAACCAATAGTGATACACTCCAAATTAAATATGTTTCAACTGTACAAGGAGGTCACCAAGGAGGTCACCTCGTCGCAGTCCGGCCCCGGAGCTGCCGCCAGCTCGCCCACGCTGCTGGAGCCGATGCCAGGTCCAGCCGCTGAGGAGCTATCACCACCACAGCCAGTCTCCGGAGCTGCTGTCTGCCTGCTCACGCCACTGGAGCCGTCGCCTGGTCCAGCCGCTAAGGAGTGCTCACAACGGCTGCCTGTCTCCGGATCTGTCGCTGGTTTGCCCTCGCCAGCCGCTGCAAGACCTACACCATCGGCCCAGCCACCAGAGGGTCCCAGCCTCCGCTGCTCGTCCCTGGTCCGGCCTCCAGAGTGTCCCAGCCTCTGCTGCCCGTCCCTGGGCCGGGTTCAGGAGGGTCCTCGCCGTATTGATGGCAACGCCGGGAGGCACGCCTTAGAGGGGGGGGGGTACTGTCATGATCGGCGCGCACAGGTCCATGCGCGCTCTGTGCCTCCCTTCCCTATGAAGGTGCAGCCCTGCAGGTGTGCCTCCTTAGGTGGCAATTAGGGAACTATTTAAGTTTGACCAACAGCACAAGGTGCTGTTCTTAAATAAATCTTTTTTATTTAAGGAATCATGTGTTCTCCACATTTTGTCCGTACTGTGCCTGTCAAATCTAGTCCTAATAATGGAGGACAGCATATGTTATGCAAAAAACTACACTGGTGACAAGAGTATGTTTGGCAAGAAAAGTCTACAGTTACATGTAGGCCTACAGAAAAAAACAAATCATATATGTGTGTGAGTGACATACAGAGTTTTTTGGCTTCTATATGTTGTATAGGCTAGCACATACTATAACAAGGTAAGGGCTTGCTACAGTATCTTGGTGCTGCAGCTATTGATTGGTACAATACATTCATTGCAATGCTCCACTAATCCTCGATCTAGCAAGCAATAGGACGCTCTTGCTTAAATAGTTTTAAGATTCAAAAATAACCGGTCACAGGTCAGGTGAGCAGTCATTGGTTGGAGGTGTGGCGATAAAGTTTGGAGGGGAAAAGGCTAGGACACACCTATAGGGAGAATGAATTGAATTAAGATAGACTAGCTCGGGGGTTGACTGTGCTCAAGCACAGGTAAACAAATGTTAATTTAACATGAATGAAAGGGAAGCTGCCACACCAAGAGGTGGAGTGGGGGTACAGCCTGTTTTGGGACACAGGAAAACAGACCATAGATAGAAATTTGGGATACAAAGGGCAAGTGACAATATCACATATAGATGCAAGACTGAAATCTGCTGTCTGAGCCGGGAGTGGCTGTTGTGCTTCGGTTATGCAAAAACATACATTCCTGTCTTTGTCTTGACCTAGCTGTGGGCTTCTGCCTGTCCTGCTATTGAACTCAAAATAAATATTAAATAATATCTCAATTCTAGTTCCTTCAATAGGGGTTGGACTCTTTTCTTCTCCGGAGTTGCCCAGGGTGTGAGGCGCCGGGCAGGTGTGGGTATACTCACAACACCTCGGCAAGGCGCCGCTATGTTGGAGTTTATCCCGGTGGACGAGAGGGTTGTCTCTCTACGGCTGCGGGTTGTGGGGGGGGGAAACTCTGACTGTTTGTGCATATGCACCAAACAGGAGCTCGGAGTATTCGGCTTTCTTGGAGACCCTGAATGGAGCTCCAGTAGGGGACTCCATAGTTCTGCTGGGAGACTTCAACGCGCACGTGGGCAATGATGGAGACACCTGGAGAGGCGTGATAGGGAGGCATGGCCTCCCTGATCTAAACCCGAGTGGTTCTTCATTGTTGGACTTCAGTGCTAGTCATGGATTGTCTATAACCAACACCATGTTTGAACATAGGGATGCTCATAAATGTACCTGGTACCAGAGCACCCTAGGCCAAAGGTCGATGATCGATTTTGTAATCGTATCATCTGATCTAAGGCCGCATGTTTTCGGGTCAAGAGAGGGGCAGAGCTGTCAACTGATAACCATCTGGTGGTGAGTTGGGTCAGGGGGTGGAGGAAGAATCGGGAGAGACCGGGTAAGCCCAAACGGGTAGTGCGAGTGAACTGGGAACGTCTTGGAGGAGGCCCCTGTCTTGACAGACTTTCAACTCACACCTCCGGTGGAGCTTTTCGTGCATCCCTGTGGAGGCAGGGGGCATTGAACCCAAGTGGACAATGTTCAAAACCTCCAATGCTGAAGCTGCGGCGGGGAGCGGTGGTCTCAGGGTCTTAAGTTCCTCAAAGGGCGGAAACCCTAGGACACCGTGGTGGACACCGGTGGTCAGGGAAGCTGTCCGACTGAAGAAGGAGTCTTTCCGGGATATGTTAACCCGGAGGACTCTGGCACAGCCTCTGCCGTGAAAGAGGCAAAGCAGCGGGTGTGGGAGAAGTTCGGAGAAGACACGGAGGAGGACTTTCGGTCGGCGCCAAGGTGCTTCTGGAAAACCGTTCGCCATCTCAGGAGGGGGAAGCGGGAAACCATCCAAACTGTGTACAATAAGGATGGGACGCTGTTCACCTCAACTGAGGAGGTAATTGGATGGTGGAAGGAGCACTTTGAGGAACTCTTGAATTCTAACTATATTAGAGGTAGATGAGGGATTGTCGTCAATTTCCCTGGTGGAAGTCACTGAGGTAGTCAAACAACTCCACAGTGGCAAAGCCCCGGGGATTGATGAGATCCATCCAGAAATGCTGAAAGCTCTGGGTGTGAAGGGGCTGTCTTGGATGACACACCTCTTCAACATTGCATGGAAGTTTGGGACGGTGCCTAAGGAGTGGCAGACAGGGGTAGTGGTTCCCCTGTTAAAAAGGGGGACCAGAGGGTGTGTACCAATTACAGGGGTATCACACTTCTTAGCCTCCCTGGTAAAGTCTTCTTCAAGGTGCTGGAAAGGAGGGTTCAGCAGTTAGTTGAACCTCGGATTGAAGAGGAACAATGCGGATTCCGTGGAACAACTGACAAACTCTTCACTCTCACAAGGATCCTGGAGGGTGCCTGGGAGTATGCCCATCCGGTCTACATGTGTTTTGTGGATTGCCTACTCCAGGTGGGAAATTAGTTCAAGTACCTTGGGGTCTTGTTCGCAAGTGAGAGGACGATGGAGCGGGAGATTGGTCGGAGAATTGGCGCAGCGGGGGCAGTATTACACTCCTTTTATCGCACCGTTGTGACAAAAAGAGAGATTAGCCAGAAGGCGAAGCTTTCGATCTGCTGGTCAATTTTTGACGAGATCCAGGGTACCGGCTGAAATGAGTTTCCTCAGGAGGGTGGCTGGCGTCTCCCTTAGGAATAGGGTGAGAAGCTCAGTTATCCGTCAGGAGCTCGGAGCACAGCCGCTGCTCCTTTGCATCGAAAGGAGCCAGTTGAGGTGGTTTGGGCATCTGGTAAGAATGCCCCCTGGGTGCCTCCCTAGGGAGGGGTTCCAGGCACGTCCAGCTGGGGAAAAGCCTCGGGGAAGACCCAGGACTAGGTGAAGGGACTATATCTCCAACCTGGCCTGGGAACGCCTCGGGATCCCCGGAGCTACTTCCCACGCAACCCGACACCGGATAAGTGGACGACGATGGATGGATGGTTATTTAGAATGTTGTTGGAATTCCTCTCCACATCCTCTCTTTCTCACCAAAACATAAACGTATACATGAAAACTGATAATAAAGACAGACAAAAGGGTTTACATATTCTTATTTTTGTCTATTTATTTATATATATAAGCAAATGATGCAGTCAATAAGAATGACAGATTTAAACATAACATTAATAGTAGTG
>JAOEHI010004354.1:0-37809 GCA_025447815.1 Percopsis transmontana | reverse complement strand
CCCCCCCCCCCCCCCCCCCCCCCCCCCCCCCCCCCCCCCCCCCCCCCCCCCCCCCCCCCCCCCCCCCCCCGGCACAGCATCAGGTGTAATTTACATGCAAATCTTCTAGAATGGCTGGATGGGTTAAAAGCCTAGAAGTCTGGCTTAAACTGTAATGTCTGTGGATTTACAGAACATGGTACTTGGGCTACCTATAATTAGCTTCCTTCAAGCTGTATATAATTTAACGTCACACAGACAGGGCCATCGGTGTGCAATGTATTGTATTAGCTTAATGGCGACAAGGTGTCTTAGGTTAGCAGCTCAGCTTCACATGGCTGTTTCAAGGATGTTCCACCTACCAGACGAAAACACATACATCCTGCACACACCCCACACATTTACTGTTCTAGTAGACAGCTTAGTTTGTGACAACACTAAATCAGTCACATATTCTGCTCAGTGAGTTTTACAGTCTTTGGAGAATGCTATCTATCTAATCAAGCTAACACGAAAGGAGTTTGTACTTTTGGTTTTTCGGAGGATAGGAAGCTGACTGGACAGTGTGGCCATTTTACACGTGGAAAAGACCATGCAGTGATCTGTGCTAGTCTTTGAGCACTATGCTAATTTCACACCTCATTAACCGTGGTGACCCCCAGCCAGCCACTGAACCCGATCTCTACATCAGTCTTTATAACGTCCTGGTCCTGCCCATAACTTTGTGTTTCATCGATGGATTATAAACACAATCCTCTCCAGGACATGCCATGAAAAATATTCTAAAGCATTATAATTAAGATGATTGTAATCAGCTCTTAGGCTATCAATGGCCTCATGCTGATGTGGTACGTAACTAACTAGCTGAGGATATGGTTTTCTACGATGCATCTGGTGGGAATTTAAATAGCAATATAAATGCCAGTGGATTTACTGGCTGGCAATAGTTGCATTGCTCAATTCTAAAGTTGAATCACACGTTGGACACATCTCTCCGCTTCCAATAATATTACTTTTGTAAGGGAGAAAAAATTGACATTTTCCGTTCAAGAAATTCCAGACTTCATAATATAAAAAATTCATTGCATGGACAAAAACATCTACTTCAAAAGGAGTAAATTCAGTATGGCATGGTGTGTGTTCATGTTTGTCGTATGTGTGTGTGTGTGGTTTGTGTGTGTGTACCCAAGCATGTATTTTCAGGCTTGTGACCACAGTAGCTCTGGTGGCTTCATCAGCATGTACGGACATGATTTTCCGCTGATAATGTGAGCTCATGTGTTGGTGCGTGTCAGTGTGTTTGTGTATTCATGTGTTGGATGTGTGGGTAGAGGAGGCTTAAGGCCAACATAAGACAATACCAAACAGGCCAGTGGGTCACCAAAGAACAGTAGAAAGAGATAATTTAATAGAAGCTCGCATTTTAAAACACTTTTGCAACCTATGCTACATTTACACTCGCACAATGTAGACCAGATCCCATACCACAGCTATCAAAACACGTAAACTATGTATCCTAGGTACAGCTAAATGTGGAAGATATTATGTCTGCAGTTGTATCATCTATATAATGTTTATTGTGCTTAATATATTACCCAAAATCTATTACCCAAAATGAGTGATCCTTAATGGGTAAGTGCCACAGAAAAACAAACAGCCTATTTGACCCATGGGGGGTTTCCTTCTATATAATTAAGTTATCCGCATATCCGCCGTTATGTATTTTGTGTAATTGCAAAATGCTCCTTAGAATGCCACACTCAGAGCATACAACAATGCTCTCTGTTCTGAGGCAGTGGTGTCAGCATGCTGTAAATGGAGATGATGAGAAGTTTTCTCATCTTCTCATTGATTGACTGCAGCCATCCCCGCTTCATTAGGCTCGTTGGAGTATTATGGCATCATAACTTCACTATACATGCAGCACAGGACGAAAGTTTACCCCTCTTAGGTAATACTTCTAAGTCACTGAGAAAAAGATCTATATGTCTATACAGGTCTATAGGTACTTTGATCTGTAGGAATATGAATTGTTGAACAATTGTATTTTCTTTCTTATTTCATTGACATTGTTGCAAATGTCATGCTTTGATAAAGATAAATCTGAGTGCATTTCTGTGAAGCCTTTCAGTGTCATTTAACATAACAGCAGCAAGCTTTCAGTTTACCCCTCCGCTTTTAGATTAGAGTGGAATTTCATTGAAAGTTCATAGTTAATACGGGCAGACTCCTTACTCTGGGTTTGAATATTGCTAGTGTACAGAAAGGTAGAATACAAATTAAACACGGGTCTGTTGCTGATTACAGCAGAACAAGATCCTGTCCCTTAATACCCGCTCATAGGCAAACAGGATTTTGCCGTTTTGCAGTATCTCTAACTGAAAAAAGAAGTGTATCAGATTACAATTTACAGTAGCATGATGGGATAATACAGTTAAAATATAATAGGCTGCCAGATTGAATCTGAATTTGTAGTCTTTCATATGCCAATTGGTGTTTACATGGCTAACCATACAGAGGCATGGCTTGATTCTTGGGTTAATAATCTTAAGGCACATCAGAAGATAGATGGGCATATGGAGTTGATTATTATTATTATTATTAAATCACTCACTGTTAATAGAAACTTTTTTTTTTCATTCAACAAATTGGCTGGTGTTCTGGTGTGTCTATGTGCATGCCACAGTAGGGTTCATGAATCAAGAGCAGCAAAGCTCAGAACAAAAGACTGGCAAGACAGAGTGTCTTAGCTGTGCCTACTCTCTGTTCAGGCAGACCTGAGGAGGCAGACCCTGAAACGACACACAGTCAGAAAAGAGGACTGGCAGGAAGAAAATAAAATTCAGTTCAGAAGGGTACCGTTAATTGTCTTAAATTGTCTTCAGTTATGTGCCCAAGTCTTGGACTATGGGACTATTGGCATGTGTGTGTGTGTGTGGTTGTTTGTGTGTGTTTGTGCTTGCGTGCGTGGGTGCAGACCCGAGTGATTTGTTAATAGAAAAGCACATCCATCTATAGCCACCCTTCATAAATACAGACTGGAGGCAATAAAAGAGGTTTTCAATTTATCCAGCTGATTAATATGCTTGACAGTTGTGGACAGAGTGGTGCTCAGCTGCTTTTGGTCTATCACTTTGATTCAGACCATTCGGCAGACAAAATAGTAGTTGTTGATTTATTTATATCTCTATTTCCGCTGTCCTTATTCCCTCACATTCACCACCGGCCATGCCCATCAAAGAGGAATGGTACAACTCAAAAGTGTTTGTGGTGAGAAAATATTCATCATTCACACGACACAACACCTTCCAGAATCCATTACAAAATGTAATTTAGCAAAACTGAGACTTTGAATGCAGGTTGTTTTGTGTACAGTATTTGTCTAAGTTAACTTTATGGTTGGCTAAATCACAATGTAACATCCTAAAGAAAAGAGAAGAAAAGTGTCCCTTCTGCCCAGTCTTGGGCTCCACCAGGACTACCACTGACTGCAACAGAGTAGGATTCACCGGTATAAACCTTGTAAAAAGTCATGAGACCTGTATTGCATAATATGCTGTTTTCTCCCAGGAGGGTTCTATTTGAGATTGCCCCCAGTGGGAAAAGTCAAATGTGATCTTCTCCGCTTTCAAAATGCACACTCAGCACACCGGGTACAAGCTAAGCAATCTGCTGTGTTCTTTTTTGCCCTTAGTAAAAGTTCACTACAAGCCTAATGTTTTGATACTAATTCATATCACAAGCACTACCTTAAATACAATATAAATAGGCATGGTACTGTAGTATAGGCATGGCGCTATTTACATGTGTAATAAAAGTAGGATACTGCATTGATCAACGTTTTGCTTGTATAGGATAAGAGTTCAGCCATACAGTATTTAACCTCTAACCTTCTCAGACCTGATTCCATAAACCTTCTAAGGCCTGATGTCGGGATCAATAAGGCTTCAGACAAACTAAGTGAACCCCACAAGACCACCTGGAGGCCTGCAGGCCAACGCAAGGCTCTGCTCTCCTTCACTGACTAGATAAAAGTATATGTTGGCATAGACGCTACTTATTTATTTTACTGCTAAGGTCAAACATTTTAGTGTGTTGATTTTTTTTGTTACAGTATGAGCGCTGCTGAGTTTACAGACCTAGCATTTTGACCATGTCAACGCTGTCAGAGAGGGCAAGAAGAAGAACACACATAATGCTTCTTCTAGGGTTTGAATTACTATAGACTACAGCAGAGCACCCCCAGCTGATGCACTGAATATGTTCATGTGCCAGAGGGGAGTCCTTAAATGGAAAATCTCTATCACAGAGAAGATTTGTCAAAACCAGTGGAGCAGTCTCCAGACCTCAGCCTGTACCGGCAAAAAAGCTATTATAAAATCATAGTAAAGTAGTTTAAATGTCATTTCAACCTAAAGGTTTTGCCAACCTGTCTGTGATTGCTGGCTCTTCTGCTACTCAGTTTTTTTTAGTGGTACTCCCGAGTTGCAGTTCCCTTGAGGCTTCTGATACCGGACCGACTGGGAACTAATTCCCAGGAGAATGTCTTTGTTCAAATGAATTAAATAAAGACTTGAATTGATTGGGCTAAAAAGTAATTTCCCGAATCAGACAGAACCTCAATGGATCAGTCCACATCCAGACAGTTTAGAGAAACATCATGTTCAGTTCAAAAGTTAACTTGTCTTGTTCTGTTTTATTGTAGTACAGGTTTGGAGGTGAACAGAATGTCTTGATGACAGAATGACAATGCTTTGGCAAATGCTTTGTCTCATTTAAACTTACATCACAACCTCTCTCCAAAACCTGCTTACAGGTATATAGACATTTTAACATTTTAGCTTATTGTTTGCAGAGAAATTATAAGCACATGTAGGTGCCACGAACCCGACAGTTCCCTGTTTATGTTTATGTTTTTGTTTTGTCTCTTGTATTTGTGTTCCCTATTGTCTATTTCATGTTCCCCTAGTGTGTCTACCTTGTTCCTCTGTGTTCCTCCCGACCCCTTCTTTTCTCCGCCCTGCTTCCCTTGTATGGTCCTTCCCCTGTTTTCCAATTACCGCCCTCACCTTTTTCCCGTTTCCCAATCATCCCCAGTGTATTTAGTCTACGTTCTCCCCTGTCTTGTGACAAGTTTGTTGTCATTGTCTGAATGTCATTGTCTGAATGTCAATGTCCGTGTCTTAGTTTTTTTGCCTATGCCTAGAGCTTTGTCTTTGAACCTCTTCGAGTCGTAAAGCCTGGGAGTTCCTGTTCCGTAAGCTTCTTTGTTTTGTAGTTTTGCTATCGCTGCCTGGTTCCCTTAGTTATCCTTTATATCCTGGTTTTGTATTTTCCCTGTGTATAGTTTCTGTTAATTAGCCTTATTAAAACTCATTTGAACACCTCCCCTGCCTGCCTGTGACTGCGCCTGGGTCCCAAAATACACAATCTCTGACAGAAAGCGCATAAACGTGTTATGACGATAAAAGTTGGGAAAAAAAGTAAATGAATTAATGCAATGGTCAATGCTGAAGTGTTTTTTTTCCCTTATCAGTGTAATTATGAGTTTTGCCAATATAACATTTTGTGGCTAAGAAAATGCTTGTGTATACTGTGTCTACAGAAGCACACGTATTGTACGTACAGTACACGTACACTGTCTTCTCTACCTCTCTGTGCTGCGTGTTGCTTCATTGTTTTCCAACACAATAGAGGTAACCTGAGGTCTCTTTTATTCTCTGACAGAATAATTAATAAGTTCAGCCAATTGACTTTGAGCAGGTGTGGCGTGAGTGAGACGGATTGAAAATTGGAGTTTGGCATTTGAAGGCCAATGTTTTCCATGTGAACAAACAAGGCTTGTTTATGAAAATTGTACTACATTTTTTTTGTGTAGAGTTGTGCAAATATGTGATTTAGAATTCCTATTTGAGTGAAAACAAATGAATTGTGCTTAGAGTTTTGCAGAAATAGTCATCGTTTGTTGTTGACACATAAGCTAATATAATAAAAAAATGGAGGAAAACTGTAACCCTCTTATTTCAAGTGATTAAAACAAAACTATTACAATGTTTTATATTAAGCTCTATTTGATAATTTGTTTTGGCAACAAATGGCTGATTGCTTTTGTCTTACACTTATGTGTGAAGTTCTACCCCACACTTTTTGCAAAGCACTACACACAATGCTTTACATTTGGAACAATCTTCATTGATAAAATATCATGTGTTCACATGGAAAACACTGCCATTCAGAATGCTAAACTCAAACCACCAATCACACCATTTACTCCTCATATGGGCAAACACCCGTTGCTTTTCAGATAGAAATCATAGCTTTAGCAATACAAGGGCTAAAGCTCTTCTGTGTTGGAGAACAATGGATGCCAACTTTGCAGAGAGAGGAAGAGCAAGCAATAGAGGAAGCATGTGGTGATATAGCTGCTGAAGCATATCCGGGCTGAATTCGTCATGCCAGATTATGCTTTCCCTGCTGCTTGGCCTTGCCTGTGATGGCGATGAGGTCCTGTGGCCAGACAAAAACGAAAGGCGGGATGCAGCCTTTTTCTTTTTCTATATATGCAGCAGGCTTGTATTCTATTGTTTGTTCTGTATGAAGAACACTTTACAAATTCAACTGTTTGCTGAGATGTATACAGTATTTCAGAATAAAAAAACATTACTATTATTCTATTATTTGTTTTATATTTGAGTATGAAAACATAGCAACACGCTACTATATGTAGTGTAACAATGAAAATGCAAAAGGCCTACTGATAAGATTATCATTGTAGTGTTTTCCACTAATCATAGTGTTTTCCATTGAGCACATCTGTATTCAATTGGTTAGAATTAATGTCTATTCATTTGATTGTGTGTGTGTGTGTGTGTGTGTGTGTGTATGTCACTTGAAGACATTTCATTTTGTTTTGAATGAAGTGTTTGCTTTTGGGAGTTTCTTTTGCAAGAGTTTCGGGTTTTGTGTGTGATCTTTTGTATTTGTGTTTAGAGTTTTAAGAAAATGAGCCATGCTTTCAGAGAATGTGTGTAAGCAATTGAGAAAAACTGTAATATGTGAGAGAGAGAGAGAGAGAGAGAGAGAGACAGAGAGAGAGAGAGCGAGAGAGAGAGAGAGAGAGAGAGAGTGCGTCAAAGGCTCTACATTTCCTCTCCCACACCTGAGTATATCCCTAGAGGAATCTCTGTAATGGCCTCCAGGTATTGTTCCAGAAAATAGAGAGAGAAAGAGAGAGAGAGAGAGAGAGTATACTGTAGGTCTCAGAGAGGAAGGGAAGGGAGTAGAGGGGTTGTGGGGCAGGAGACGGGTTTAGTAGCAATATCATTATTGTCGCAGTGGGACTGAAGGCGGTGCCAGTGACAGAGGACTCAGGTGTGTGTGTCTGCGTGAGCGTGTGTGTGCGTGTGTGTACGGTATCTAAAAGACGAGAGCAAGGCCGCTTAGTAAGCCTGCAAATGTGGAATGGTTGAGTCCGGGAGTGTCAGGATACAGGAAGACAGACTTTACATGATGAGGAAGTCAGTCATGATTAATAGAACATGCAGGCTCCCACTTTCCAGCGCTGGAAAACAGGACATTGCCCAGGAATCACATTTGCATTGCCTCAATAGATGTAAGCCAATAGCAATGTTGTGCTATTAATACAAAGATAATAATTTCTTAATATTCAAAAGTAAGGACATACATTAGTGTTGTATTTCTTTTTTAGGTAGTAGATATGGGTATTTGGATTCAAGTGAGTTTTAGTTATCTCAGTGTACTGTTTGATGAACATCATCATCTTGTGAAAGCCTTAATGCGTCATTATTCAGACAGGCATTTGTGTGGGCACGACGCACAGGGATGAAGCACAGAGCCCTTGGCGTCTTAAGTCAATGGAAGCTCCGTGCTCTGGAAATGATCACCATTTCCTACAGCCTGGCAAGGCCTGAACCACACACACACACACACACACGCTCACACAGTCAAATTCCCTCTATTATTTATGTAAAGCCACAATGACCACATTATTCACTAACTTAGCTTGACCTTTTTCGGTGCTTCAGCTCGCTTGCTTCTTATCATATGATTATCATATGAGAGATCATCACCACACGCATTTTCTGCAAGTAATACTTAAACTCTGTCCGGAAGAACATTGCATTTACAGTTTCCTTTTATCTTCTTCTTGGTTTTGCTTCAGTTAAAGCGGATACAGTCTGTGCTACCTGTCAGTCAACGTAGGCACTGTATGAGTGGTTGTACCCACATCACTCTCTCACACACACTCCACACAAAGACATACGGTATGATTCAGAAAGCAGACAATAAACTCATCTTTCTTGTTCCTCTGATTGACAACCAAGAGCAACTTCTTCAGACATAAGGCTTGTATATTATAGAGAGAAAAAAATACAATGCATTGAAATAAGACCTTTAGAGGTCTCGTGTTTAATGTAATCACACTTGTACAACAGAATTAAGCTTGCATGCACATGATTCAAGCAATCAAGAGATGCATTTATTCAACATGGAACATTGCAGACCCTTGGTGAGCGGTGCCAAGGAATGACAAAGTTTAGACTAGTTTGGAGAACAAGTGCAGTCTTTGTCTGAAAACACAACCACAGTGGTTCATCATTTGCCTCTCTGCTGCTGCTGTTTGTGTTCTTCCACTGTCACTCTTACACCGCAAAACACCAGCACCGGGCTCAGTGTTGACATTACCACAACTCATACTGTATACAAGCCTGCTAAAAATTAGTTAGCTGTGAGTAAATATATTTGTCCAGCCAAATGTTTATGGCTTGGAAAAATCTATGCTGAGGGCTTATTCCAAGAATCAATGCTTGAGAATGTTGTTAGTTAAGAGCTTGTCCTTTGATTCTTTTATTCAGCTCATAATCATTTACTGTAATGATATGTGAAGTGGATTTGTGTGACATAACTGTGTGATTTAATAGATAGATAGTGAATGTAGTTCTTCTGGGAATAAGAATAAAGAACAGAAAGTCCACACAGGAGTTGTCTTGTGTTTGCAGATGTTCCGTAATGCAGCCCTGCAGCAGTGGAGGCTCTTCAAACGGCAGCCTTCAGCTCCCTCCACAGGCTGGCCCTCTGATTGGCTCACAATCCACCATGATGTCATCGCTGAATGTTTTAAGGGCTGTGACAAATAGCTTGGGAGACACATTAGACGAAACACCACTGAAGTGCAGGACTGTTAGCAACAGACCTACACGTAGGGGAAAACACAGAGTGATCTGTAAGAAATGGGAGACTGAATATTTTACAGAAACTAGCCAACCTTCAGATTTTCACTTTTTATGGGAGGACTGGACAGCTACCTGTGGAGGTTTGTGAAATTGTTTTATAGTTCAACTTCTATTGCATGTTTCAGCTGTTCTCTTTTAGATCTTTGATATGGCATGTGACATTCAAATCACACGGATGCAAAGCAATTTTTTGTGGTGTTGTGGTAAACATGTTAGGGCATGATAGACATGCTCGTTTCAATTGTTTAAAATTTCTCTTACAACACTATGTTTTTTTTTTTTTTTTTGTTATTGTTGAAAGCAATACATGATTATATTTTTTTGCAAGTCAACTCTTTGGTTTCTTATTCTTTTTTTTATTTTTTATTATCTAATGTGACTATATATATATATATATATATTTATTTTTTTATTCTCACCTCCTTAAATGTGTGTCATTTTCTTTGTTGTTCTGTGTCTTTGTGTGTGAATGTATGTGTTTTCCACATCTGGCTTCCTCAGATCATGGGAAGTCCGACCCCCGCAATGTTCCTCAATGTGAGCGAAGAGGCCAACATCTCCGACGCCTCGGACCACGCCGGCGGGTACAGCGAGGCGCAAATGGTCCTGCTTGGCATGCTCATGTCCCTGCTGGTCCTGGGCATTGTTTTCGGCAACATCCTGGTCATCATGGCTATAGCCCGCTTCCAGCGCCTCCAGAACGTCACCAACTGTTTCATCACATCCCTGGCCTGCGCCGACCTGGTGATGGGGCTGGTGGTGGTCCCCTTCGGTGCCTGCCACATCATCTTTAATACCTGGCACTTTGGCAACTTCTGGTGTGACTTCTGGACGGCCACAGACGTGCTGTGTGTGACGGCGAGCATCGAGACCCTGTGCGTTATCGCTCTAGACCGCTATCTGGCCATCACCTCGCCCTTTCGCTACCAGTCCCTGCTGACCAAGGGCAGGGCTCGGGTCATGGTGCTGTTGGTGTGGGTGATCGCGGCGTTGACCTCCTTCCTGCCCATTCACATGAAGTGGTGGATGTCCAACGACATCGAAGCGAAGGACTGCAACAATAACAGCAGCTGTTGCGAGTTCAACACCAACGCCGCGTACGCCATCACCTCCTCCATCATCTCCTTCTACATCCCGTTGGTCATCATGGTCTTCGTCTACGGCCGCGTCTTCCGGGCGGCCAAGCGGCAAATGCGGAAGATCAACCAAAGCGAGGGGCGTTTCCACAACGTCCAGACCAAGGCGAATGCCGGGCCCCTAGAGATGAGCGACGGCCGCACCTCCAAGAGGACCAAGTTTTGCCTGCGGGAGCACAAGGCCCTGAAGACGCTGGGCATCATCATGGGCATCTTTACTCTGTGCTGGCTGCCCTTCTTCTTGCTCAATGTGGTGGATGCCATATGGAAGCCAGGCAACATTAAACTCACCTACAGGATACTTAACTGGATAGGCTACGCTAACTCAGCATTCAACCCTCTCATCTACTGCCGGAGCCCGGAGTTCAGGTACGCCTTCAAAGAGATCCTTTCCATGAGAAGAAACCGCTTTCCAAATGTCAGACCCACAAATGGGTATCTGTGTCCTGGGCACAGCTGGCAGAGCGACCAGCATGGCAGGAGTAAGGGCAGTGCAGAGGACAGCGACTTCCAGCATGAGAATGATAAGAAGGAAGAGGGAGTCTGTGCTGCCGTTGACAGAATAACAGATCCTAATGGGAACTGCAGCAAAGGCTTATCTACAGTACTTTAGCTTTTGATCCCCATCTCCAAAGGACATTTACAGATATGTTTACACTTTTGCCATTGACTTTGTTCCGGTTGACTAAAAGAAGGTAAGACCAGAAAACTTAAGTGGTAGGGTTTTTTGTATCTAGCCTAAGGGAACAGCAATCTATCAACACTGGTCGATGAATATTGTAGGTAGATCCCTTTTTTGTTACGTTAATGACATTGACTTTCCATCTACCTCATCACATTAACAATTAATATTTCTTAATTGTTTCTAAATTATGCTACAATGACTCACTTTCCACAGACAGATGGGGCAGTATCTCCCTGGTCTATCACTATTTACTTAAAACGTACCAAAAATTGTTCGTGTCTATATGTATATGTAGGTGACTTCCTTCAATTGGGCTATTAAGGCATAAGTACATGAACTACTTTCCATTAGGATGTGTGGTTGGGAAGTACGCATAAGATCAAACCCAGTGCCTTGTTGGCTTTTTTTCTGAAGGTAAACATTCCACACCAACCTAGAATGAGAATTGGTTTTATTCATATGTGCTGTTCTTAACGTGTACTTACGAAGTATGACAAATATGCAACAGGTGTGATAGTTCCTTTTACTGTCTCCATTGCCAGGCTTCGTGCCTCAAACTCTCCAGCAATGTCCTAAGGCACCGCTCCCTTCAATAATATTTAACAGCCAATTGCATGGGATTGTTTTCTGTTTCCAGCTGATAGCAATGTAAATGGGAACTTTCTCAGAATTTGTGTTACCATCTCAATAGTGAACGTAAGGAAATGTCTGTGACTTCTGCCGCAGTTGCACTTTATTTTATCAACAGGGCCCCAATATCAGTCATAAAGATACTAAATAACTATTATATTACGGTCCAATCCAGTCATGATAGATAATGGGATTGCAGTCCTTCTGGAATATCCACTGACTATGTGCAGTGTCAATAGTAGCACAACATTACCATCACAGTGGTGCCTTTGTAACAGACACAAACCACAGAAATTGTGCACCATTCCTTCATGGAACTACCACTACTCCCAGGGTATTCAAAAGTCCCATGAGTTTCATAAGCGCTTCTTAACGATTGCTGTGTTTCAGCATGCACAGTTGTTTACTGAAACTAGAGGAGACATTTCCTTTGTCATGGCGCTAAGGTACAAACCGTACACAATAATAAACAGTGTATAGAAATAGCAGAGCGATAACACAGTCCCCGGGCTGAAGGTGGTGACCGCTCAGCTCAACATATAGGGATTGTAGAAGTGGCTGGCCCTCCTGACCGGTGTGCCTTCACTGGTGTTCACTGACATTTCCCAGAGTTCTCTTAGTGTAAACGGATGCCTGGTAATCTACACATTTGGATAGACCACTGCCTGCGCCAGTCCAGCTGTGTCAGTCAATTTAGTCCCCTACTCTGTTCGCAAGGAGTGCGCAGGAAAGGCCCTGGTCCAGCTGAGCCCAGCCCAGCGACCTCAAATGAATCGGTTATCTCCGCTTGTTAGATAAAGAATCAAATGGCTCCGTCCACAACCTAGAGCTAGCTAACGTATACAGTACCCTAGCGACGAGTACAACTGCATGCAAACTGCAAATGACAAGTCAAGATAGTTCTTATCGCTCCTGTGTAGACCACAGGCTCTGGGAGGTTACTGTCACTTTAGACACAGGCAAATGTTACGTGATAATAAACAGTTACAGGGTTGCTGTCTGGGAATTCAACACACTTTTTGTTGTCAAACTGACTCAAAGTCTGTGGTGAGATCAGAGGCACACTGGAAAGGAGTACGGTGTTGATATAGCCGTAACCCCATTCCCCCTTACAGGCATGTGATCTCTCTAGTATGTTCTGATCAAAGTTACAGCGTGCTAAATGCGGCAACAAGTGGGCGGTGGCGGGGGGGGGCTAAAAGTGCTCTGCTAGTCTAAATCAGTGTGTGTGACCTGTGTTCTTTGGATATCGCTTTGCCTCTGCGCTGCGGTCAGCTGACACTGTCTAAACTGTGAACTTTGTTCCTTGGGAGGACTCTCTACTGTAAAGCTAGCTTTGGTTGACACTGCTGTCAATGACCCTGTATTGAACCTAAATAAGGTGTAAGTCCATGTGTGCAATGTAAAAACTATTTGCTTTTACTTATTTCATTGCAAAGCAAAACTCCGAGCACAAAACTATAAATTAAAAAAATATATATTTAATAACAGCTAGATTTATGATACATGGTAGAAAAAAAAAACTATTTGTGTAAAAAAAAAAAAAAACTTTTGTAAACACCTTATCAGTGATGGTTTGCATGTTCAGTATCTCTGGTAACGTTTTTCAATATGATCTGTGCAATAGGTTGTGAACTGTATATCTACACTGCTCCCTCCTGGAAATGTTTCTCCTTGCACCTCAAATGTGTCACAGTTATTTATGGTTACTGTTTCATCACAAGACTGTATAATGGGGGGAGGGGGTTGTGTCTTCATCTCCCCATGCTGGAGGACAATGCAGTATTACACATGGACAACGATTCCTGAATAGCTACAGTATAGCCGAATGCTGAAACATTCCAAGCACTGTTCTGGGTGTGGAACAACCAAGCTTTCCCGCTGGGCATTCATTGCATTGCCTGGGATGAGCTTTCTATTAGCTAAACCAGGATTGCTGCGAATCCACTCTATTTACAGTGGTGTTTATTTATATTTTGCAATGTTGACACTTAACAGCGCCTTACCTGAGAGTTATACCATGTATTATACCATGTGCTATATCATGGTATTTCTGTTCAGGCATGGATCAGTTATAGTTAATAGCAAAACATGTGAATGTTGTGTCCCAGGTTGGCTAATACTTTCCAAGCTACTGTTGCTTTGTTTAGTTATTTTGTCCTACCAACCGTTGCCTTGAATAGAGAAACAGCTTTCCCACCATTTAGACTAGTTATCCCACTGTTAAACATATATCCTTGAAGCTGTATTCAACTGTCATGAAACATTTATATATGTTAGAATGCAAATCATGTTTAGGAGCATGTTGCCGTCCACTGGGTAACTGCAATGTTGGTAATGTTATTCAATGTTAATATACATGTATTTATACATGTATATGTGAACTGTAGATGTAGTTTTATACACACAGATTATGTTATTTGTTGGTATTCTACAGCAAACAGTCTTTTCTCTTTGTAATTTAAATAAAGATTATGTCCATAAGTACAGATTTCGATCTCACACACTTTTGCATGAAAAGATGAAAATTAAATGTTGTGTCCAGCATTACATGGCAACAAGTTAACCTACTGTATGTGAACTTGCTTTGTGTCTTGTGAAAATGTTGTAAATCAGTTGAATGTTTACTAAATGTTTCTTTATAGCAACATTTGTGTCACCGTTTTTAGCTAACGAAATGTGTTACGACATGTGTGGTATCCTGTAGTATTTATACAATGTGATTGTGCTATGTCATTTGTATTGGAATAATAAATGATGTACTTGTTGCACGTACTGTCATCACTGCCCCACGTGTTCAATCGGAGAAGAATTAGTGAAGGGTTTTCACAAGTCCTTTTTACTAAGCGTTTTCAAGGCAGGAATATTGCGCCTTCATTCTGCCTTGCCGTTCTATGTAAAAGGTAGGGAGGCAGAATGGGGGGTCATTGAGTTGGCAGGTGCACACACTGTGCTCTGTCTCTTTTTAGTATATGCAATTTTTGCATTATAATTTCAACTAACTTCAAACAGAGTATACAGTCAGTCGAATCAGCCAAATAAACTCAGAGGTATAAATTGTGTGAATTAAGATTTTCTCTGGCTAAACAGGAAAAAAGTGGTACCCTCTTCTTCGGTACCACTTCCGAGTCACTTTGAAAAAGGTAAATTGTTTTGTGTGTCTAGCCTTGTATGTGCTATGATTGATGTATTCCTGGTGACTTTTTGAGGGTTCATCCATAGCCACAGCATGCCTTTAAAACTCAGTATTCAGATAGACTACTTGTTTGTCAGTCCCACATTTTTGTATTTTGTAATCTGGATACCTTTCCTCCCAGATGAACATAGTGGTAACCATTATTGTTAGCCTACAAAATTAGTTGTCTGGTGGTTTGGGTGAACATGGATGGCCTGAGATAGAGTAAAATTCCTGGTTTGAAATGATTGTTTCAGTCCGCCCCTGGATGTACAGTATTCACACTAACAGAATTATCACAATATACAGTACAGTACAGTATATCTTAATGCATTGTTAGATCAACTGATTCTAGCTATCTCTGTATGGGGAAGCATAAATCCAAAGAACAGCAGGATTACTCAGATGAAGAAATGGGAGAAAGGAAAAAGGGACATCAGGAAAAACATTCCATCCTTTGTTTCTACCCAGGGCCAAGTTATTGCATTTTCAGAGTATCTTGTACTTTTCCAGAAAAGGAAAAGGAAGAAGACCAGAGATTTGTGGGGCCGTAAATGTGTCTGGCTCTCAGTCAAAACAAAAAAAATGAAAAGGATGTGCTGGTGCTTATATGAAATATCCATCTACCAAAATCTAGAGTAAATTTGACCAATTCAGAGTTCTGGTGATCTCCAGTGTCCAGAATCAATAGATTAGAATGGAAGACTTTATTGGCAACCATACAAATATAATATATATATATTATATAAATGTAGAAATGAATTAGACAAAAAAATTGTAGTTAGTAGTAAATTATTTCCACCCCTAACTAGACTAACCGATGTAGAGATGCTGTGTGTGTGTGTGCGCATGCACATGCAAAAGAGATAGTGGCAGACAGATGGTCCTTAGCATTAAAATATGTTCCCAAATTGTAATCACGTGTGAGGATGCAAATATGCAACTGCCAAACTGTTGAAGAGGGACAGATGCTCAAATAGATCTCCATCAAGGAGTCTTGTAAAGTCTTGTAAAGCATTTATGGGAGGAATAGGTGAAGGGGGTGTTGTTGTTTCCATGTGAAATGTGGGCCTGTTCAGCCCTTTGAGACTGCAATGTGATGAAGGGCTATATAAATAAATTTGACTGGACTTTAACTGTTCGATATTCCCCCACAACCTCCTTCCAGACAGCAGCCATGATGACTCTGTCCCTCTTCCAAAATTTGCTAATCAAATTAGCATGTGTTCAGTATCTGACTGTTTAGCTGGCTACAAAATGCTAAAAGGTCTAATTGTTGACAGCTGAGTTGCCAAACAGGCTGGTACCCAACATAAGCTGTGTTTCACTTTAAGGGCCGCATCCTGCGAAGAACGCGGTAGTAGTTGTGGCCTTCTGTGACTGCGAAGGCCAAACCAGGCCGAACCAAGCATTGTTAAATGAAACGGTCTTGTCTACAGAGCTGATCCTTGCCTCAAGAAGCGTCTCTCCTGTCAACTAGCAACCTTGACAGCTGCAGGTAGCTTCCACTGCTTGACCATATTTCTTGAAAAAAACAATCGTTACCGACGTGCAATGAATCTTGAAGGATTGAGGAATTGAACGATGCGGCCCTTGAATTGAGACACAGCTATAGTCTCTCCCAGTAACTCTCTGTTCTATGCTGTCTCATGATTTATCTCGCTGAGACAATTGGTCAGTTGATTGTCATCATGCTTGTATTTTAATAGTCTTTATGCTATTCCGGTGAAGATTGTGAAGACTGTGAAGATTGATGAGACTGTTCTATGATTCAAACATCCTCTCCAATTACCGAGCACCATGGAGTGTCCAGCTACAGGCTGCTGACATTGAAATAAACAGTCTAAAAGCACTTCATCGTCTCATTATTCATTCCTTCCTCCTCCATTTTAATTCCAGTGCTGAACATCAGTGTTGAAGCAAAGGCATCTGCAGCGCAAGTGCATCCATTTCAGCTCACAAGAGCTCTTCACTGTCATTTCCCTTATCATTCAAACGCAGGTTTTCCATTGCACAGCCCCATGCTATAGCAATTCCAAGCTAATTCTTGTCATCTGCTTTGTGGCCCTGAGGGTTCAGTTGAGATATGAGCATGTGCAGTCAAAGTCGATGCTTTCCGATTTGAGTGGAAATAACATATGAGAGGGAAACAAATGTGTTAACCGATTAAAAGGTCTGTCTAGGCTGTCTCCAACAACCACGAGTAGTAACAGTCATTCGATAAATTGTCGGATTTTACATGCAGGGTGCGATTGGTGAAATAATTTTAAGGGGGGGATGTTTTTGAAACGTTTTTATTCATGAAAATAAATCCCGAACCACAGTGGGCCTATATACAGTAGACTATAAAGCAGTGGTGGATACAGAACTGGTAGTGAATTTTAGTATGTCTAGGACTCATGTCTGAATATAACAGGCATATCAATGAGCCATTCATATGAATAACACAATAATAACAAATCCAACACTGCATAACCCTTATCGCGAGAGTAGCTAAAAACACCAATTGAACAACGAATCCACATTTGAAACATGCCACGGCAGCCAGAATAAAAAAAAAAACACTGGTTTACCTGCTGCTACTACGCCTACACAAGGCAGAGTCTTCTGTCGCGACGTGACATTTACAATATTCAACCATAATCCCATGGGAATTTCATGCCAGTGTTGAAAAGGACAAGACAACGGTGGACTGACTGACTGACTGACTAAATGAATAAATAATAATCTAGTGATGATTAGAAAACAAATCTCCATGGGAGTTGTTACATCTCTGTAACAACTGCTCGGTACAGTTCCACTCCCTGTTAGTACTGCCTTCCAGTCTGTGTTTTCCTTGTCTTCCATGTGTTTGTCTGTTCCTGATTTTTTTTTGTGTGTGTCGATTTGATTATTGTTTCCCCTTCTATTTGAACCCTGTGTTCATGTTCATTTGTTGCTAGATTATTTAGTATTGTACCTTGTTCTCTAGTCCCCTGTGTTAGTCTGTGTTTCTGGTTATCGTTCTCATCTGCCTGCCTTTGTTCCTGATTCCTGCCCACTCCTGTTGTATCGTACCCTTTGTTGAATAACTTGTTGCCAAATCCTGCCTGTACCTCGACTACGATCCTGCCCAGTAGATATCTTTCCTTACCAGCATCTTTGTCTCCGTGCCTCCCTGCATTTGGATCCCCTAGTTTAGTAACGTCACAGCAGTGCCACCATCTTGTTCAGGAGCGGCAGAAACTTCAGGCAGTATCTCAGGATAGTTATACAGTTCAAATGGGTCTTCAAGATCGCTTTGTGGGTAAGTATCATGCCTTGTAATGCTATCTCATTCCCATTAATGAAACGGTTAAATCTTAACTTACTAAATACATTTCCGAGGTTTGCAGCGATACTTTCACATTTGTTTTCTTAATTTATTTTGGCCTTTATCAAAACTTTAACATTTAACTTTAACAGAATGTAATCAAAGTGTTTCTATTGTCATGTGACATCAATGGTTCGTTGTGATTGGTTCAACCCATTTAATGGCTGGGCAAAAAATCGACCTTGAAGTGAATAAAACAAATGCCGCAACCTTTCTCTTGTGTGTGTATGTTGTCATTTGGTTCACCGACAGACGTAGCAGCATTAATCGCTATGAGGGGGGGGGGGGATACATTTTGTCCACACCAAGGATAAAAATAATTCAGCAGAGTTAGGGATTTATAGACAAGATGGTGGAAATCCCCCCCGGCAAATCGCACCCTGTTTACAAGTGTAACAAAGAGTGCCACCGGTGTCACAGTTTAATGCAAATGGCGGCACTGCAGTTGTGGTGCTGTTGTGGTGTTATGCTACATGCTTAAATGGGATAACCATGACAGTGACATCCACCGTAGTGTCCTGGTAGACTTATGAATCCCCAAGCCTTCTTGGGACTACAGTGAAGGCACCACGATGTCTGAAACCCCGCACTCCCTGGGAGCTTACTAGCAGTTCTGTGCATTTGTGTGTGTGCGTGTGTGTGTGTGTGTTTTTATGTGTGCGTGCGTGCATGTACTTCTACAGTAGGCCTATGTCACTTAAGAAGCATTGCTATCCCTGACATGTCATGACAAATGAGGTCCACTGGACCCAATGTCACAAAAAGCAAAAACAAATTTAAAAGATGGGCTTCATTCTGTTTCAAGGCCAAGAAAAATGCTATAAAAGTCTCTTCAAAAAATATATTGCACCTCACAGTAAGATGCTTTCCCATATTTGCTTGCAGTACCACTGCTACACTGAATACAATTATCGAGTAAATGTGCTCATTTGTCATTGTGTCAAACTAATTCACAATGTCCTATACAGTAGATACAGCGGACACACTTTAGAATGGAACGAATGGAACGCTGTCTGTGACAATTTATTTGATTTATGCTCGGGTTTTCAAGACCGAACAGCTAAGAATCCTTAACACCAGCGCATAATATGCAGTGCAAGCCCTTTGCTCCACTCTCTGCATTGTTTTTTGGACATTTGCCTACTTACTGTTTTCACTTTTGCGTCACCTTCGATGAGAAGCAGAACTCTGTACTGGTGTTACTTTGTAACATGCTGTCCTTTCCATGTGAGACTTTCCATTCATTTGTTTTTTTTATTTTCTCTTGCCTGTTTTCCTACCCGTCTGTTTATGTGAGAACGCGCTGTACAGGGATTTGAAATATAATTTATTTTTTATCAACTCAGCTTGAATTCAACATTTTATCCAAGTAGGCTATTTTGTGAAAGGTTTGCATTTCTGCTTAAATCTTACTTAAAATGTATTCCGTTTCTGAAGTTATTGTTGAAGAGCAGCTGACATTTTACAATATGCAGGCCTTTTTCCGAAATGTAGAAAGTGAGGAAGGGTCCAAAACCTTCTTCTCAACACTGTGTAATGTATGGCAACCGCCAAAAATCAGTCTGTCACTCACAGACTATGCTGTTTAATGGAACTGGAAGATTTGCCAGTTTAAAGTTACTCAAAGGAAACACATAGGCTGGAAACAATGAGAGACACACACTTCTTGCTCTGGCCTGCATACTGCTGACATGATGGACATTGTCATTTCTAATCTCCCCCTGATCTCAGTTTATCTTCTGTCACTATAGTGACCATCTCCCCCAGAATTCCCCATCTTACTAAGCCTACTAAATAAGTGTAAGTCTGTGGTGTGTGTGTGTTTGTGATAGTGTTTGTGCATGTGTGCGTGTGTGTGTGTGTGTGTGTGTGTGTGTGTGAGAGAGAGTGTGAAAGTCTAGGGGGGTTTATGGTTCTGAGAGAATGTACAGCAGTAAACCAGGTAAGGCCTCTTCTCAAATGCCATGTGAAATGATATATCATTAAGCATATTAAAACATTTCTCACAAAGTAGTAAGTGTTTGACATGTAGCCATTTACGAAGCTATCCCTCTTTAGTCTTTAGTGCAGTGTAGCGTTATCTTTTGTTTTTTCACCAAGTTGCAGCAATATTCCAAGATATGCCAATTATTTAACATGCAATTATACAAATGGTATTCTCAGAGAGCTCCTGTGCGGTCTCTCTCTTTCTGTGTCCGCTCCGCCAGACCGTCTCTGACCCAGCGTGCCTCCCTTCCAGGCCTGCTCTCAGCCCCTTAACTGTGGAGACGCGTGATTATTGATAGCCCACATCTGTCCCCTAATCTCCAAGTCCCGTAAACCACACCTCCCGACATCCCTTTACCACATACAAACAGTGCTAAACCACACCCACCCCCACATGCAGTTAGTTCTACTGTATGCTTACGGTTGAGATGAGATTAACTTGTAAGGATTTAGGTGGTGTGTGCAGGTGCAGACCAGATGAAACACAAAAAATAGCAAAACCACGAGCCACTGTTCGGCGTTTAATGAAGATCACTTAGAAATAGGCTCTCAGCCTGTAATGAACCAGGAAACTCAGAGTAGGCCTATATAAAACCCAAGTGTGGGATGTTTATTCAAATGTCAAAAGGCAACAGTGGTCAAAAGGGCTAGGAGGAGGCCGAGTCCAGGACAGGCAGTGATCAGGTCGTTTGGCGTCATGGCAGGATGACGGCTGGAGGGACAAAAACACGGGACGGGGGTAACAACGGGAAAGGCTAATAAACCACGGAAAGGGGAATAAGCTGTGCTCAGGGAGGGAAGAGTAACGCCCAGATTGCTGTTTAAAACAAACAAGTCCTCGCAGTAAACGGAAGGAAGTGATGAGTAAATATACTGGCGGGAAAACGAAGGAAACGAAGCGAGTAGAGTGATTGGGGCAATAAACTGGAAGCAGGTGTGTGTGCAGAACTTGGAAGTAAACTATAACTCAGGAGAAGGTGATCTAGGGGGCGGAGCTGGAGGTGAGTTGGTGGCTTGAGACTGGCGCAGATGTTACACAGCCGACATGAACATTCGTATGTAAACTCAATAACCGACAAAGAAAAAAAGACAATCCCCAATATATACCCTCCCCTAGTCACATACAGGTGTCCACAATGAGTTATTAGCGAAACAGAGTCCGGTGTGTCGCTGGAGTGCGTTGAGAAAGTGGACGGCTGCAGGCCGGTGGTAAGGACTATCTGGAGGTAGGGAGCGCTATCCCTGGATGCGACGCCTGACATTACAGAACTGTAATTTGTTTACCTGATTTTCAATATATATTATGTTTTGTTGAAAGATAATTTGCACTTGCAAGCCATGATATTATATAAAAAGATATAAGTAACAAATAATTAAACAGCACTGCATTTTGCATGCAGACGCTTGTAACTCCCTTGAACTAATCAAATCCTGGCTGTGGAGTACACAGAGAATTGAGGCAAGGCACATTCTTGTGTTTATGGCCAATTCATATCAAAACACACGTCGAACTTATAGATGAATGATGTCTCAGTTTATCCGTAGCGCTCAACTTATTAATAACAGAGCTCATGCTGTGTCATACTTGGATAATATAGAGTTTCCAAACTCAGCAATAATCCATGATGGAATAAACTAAAAAGGGATGCTCTGTGTGTGTGTGTTGAAGCTATTAATGACAGATGGGGTCGATGTCATTAGCTTATTCGTCTTTACAGTGGTGAAGAAAGGCAGGGCAAGAGGGATATTTTCCCTGGTGAAGTACAGCTATACTGTGGGCATGTGTTCAGTGTGTTGTCCACTGTTCACTGTCCGCAGCAATGTGCCACTATACGCTAACAGCTGTGACAAATAAGCTATGTCCCCACTGACTTAAAATGTTTAAAATTAAGAATATTTTGGATCTCGTAAATACCCATGCAACTACACTTAATTTGGGGTACAACGAGTTTTCAGTTTAAGTTAAAGAGATTCATGGTACAACAAGTACGTCTTTCTCCAGTTCTTTCCCTTTAAGTACCTCCTCCCAGCTGTTAAATTGTCAGACAAAACCCAAAGCCACACTTCATAACTTCTAGGGAGATTACTATGTCATGAAAGATACTATTCAGAAATTCACACAGGATTTTGATTTAGAAGATGTTAGCTGTGGCTTCTACAAACACTTTAACTCAAACTAATAAATGAATACTAACACTCTCTTTTGTCATTAACCCTCTCTGGTGCCTGAGAAAATAACAAAAAATTACTAACCTGAAATTGTAATTTTTTTCTTTCAGATGCCACTTCACCATGAGTGGATTTGTTAATTTTGGAATATTTAGTAAGTAAACTTCCCTAAAGTTCATTATAGACTACCCCTGTGAATATGTAGAATTAGAAAGATAAAAGAGTAGCCTATAAAACTTGTTTTTGACTTATTCCAAACTCATGCCTTCAAGGGAAAGAGGAAAAGCTTAACACTCTAAAGTTATGTACTATACAGTGTATGCAAACATTCCCTCTTGTGTTTTGGTCTGTCGCTTAACAACAACTCAAATTCTTTCTAAAGCTTATTGTTTGGCCTTGTTCAAATTTATGAGTTAGGCATTGTCCATTGTGTCTGACTCCAGTAAAAACAGGTTAACACATACCAGGAAGATGCAGGGTTAATGCAGATTACTTTAATTCAAGATGTAATAATAACTTTGACTCTTTTAAACAATATGTTATGGTATTAGTTATGTTTTTATTACATTATAATTAAAGGGAGGGTGCAACCTTTTGCGATTGTTACTGAGACTTTGATGCAAAGTTTAGTACGGAAGGAGGAAGTATATAAAAAGGGAGGTGTGGTGTCTGGTTCATGGCACAGATGGACGTCATTACTAGACTGACCTGAATATCCAACCGAGACGACACTTTTCATTGCTGGGTTCATTGCTATTGACAGCCATGAATGTACATGGTTCAACTATTCATCTCACTACCCTCCCCTTGACTTCCACTTGGAACAGATGCTAGTCAGAGTTGCTCTCTACTGCCGACCTGTGGTAAGACTTGTGAAAATGCACATGACATGCACACCGGCCTTCAAAATAACAAAAACGAAATATGCACAATAGCACTTTCTTTAGGCATTCTGTAAATATGTTACTATTTTTGAAACCCGTTTCATTTGAAAATATGAATTTATAAAAATACATATATATATATATATACACAAAATTAAAATATAAAAACTAAAATCAAATAATGTAATGTAAAGAGTGAACAACAATTATTTGTTTTGATTCATCTTTCATTGAGATATAAAAATGTATTTATTTACAAAACAGATAACAAGCAGAGAACATACACAATATAAAAGTTGCATTCTTCAATGTTAATCTTCAACTACACAGTACATAATAACTACATATTAACACTAGTGTTTACATTATCTTTCTATAAGTGCATCTCCGGCCTAGGGACACAGGAACGCGACATACAACATCGTGAAGTTACGTATACATGTGGTCTAAGTCCATGTGTTCACTATATGCATTAGAAATATCTGGCTTATCATTGTCATTATAGCAAAAATCGCTTGAAACCATGTACGCCTCTTCAATGTCTTTATTAATAACAGCCTCTTCTTGGTCAGATTCACATATAGGTTCCTCAAGGTTGCCATCGTCGCAGATAGGGTCTAGTGTGAGAACATTTTCCACTTGATAACTATTATCTGCGTTAAGGGTGTGTTCATCACACGTAGTCACAGTGTGACTAGACTCACCCTGGCCAAAGGTATTCAGGTTATCTGTGTGTTTTACGCCCTCATTGATAATGGCGTTAAAGGTGTGGTCGGCAGAAGCAGATGCGTTTTTAACTGACCTACCCTGGTTAGTGTCAGAGTCTGGGGTGCCGCCGAACCCTTGGATTCCATTGACCGGATCCAGACCCATTTGCAGAGTGTCCATAGAGTTGCTGGAGTCTGTGATGTGTTCCTTAGCCGTGTCAAAAGATTCAGTGACATTACTGTCTGCGTACGAATGACTGCTGAGCATTTCTGCTTCAGGCACCGGGGCATCTACACGAGGACCACCTACGGTGGGACTGCAGACCTCTAGAGCACAGACCACGCTGTCCATGTGGGTGCTCCACGCGTCCGAAAACAAGTCATCATCAAAGTTCTCATATTTAAATAGAGCCCCATCCTCATCTTTACAGACACACTCCGACCCTACTTCATCAACAACAACAGACTCTGCCTCCCCCTCCGAGGGAACGTCCTCTCCTGACAAAACTGTTCTCAGGCTGTGGGCTCTGTCTCGGTACATTTGGCACAGCTGGGCGTCAGCCATGTGGCTGGCGTGGATCTCCGCAAGCTTCATGTAGATTACGTAACGAGCCTTGGGGTTAGAGTGGTCTTCTAGAGAAGCTGCCAGCGCCAAATGAAAGTATCCCACTGCATCAAACGCATCCTGGGGAGAGGACACAGAACACTGCGTCCATGAAAATGGTTCAACTGCTATAAAATTCAATATACATTCTACTTGTTGCGGTTTTATGCACAGGTCAAACTATCCAATAGTAATGTGCAATCGGTACACTCCTTGATTGAGTTATAGCGACTCCAGAACCCCAAATTTCTGCCCCCCCACTCACTGCTATAAAACACTGCAAAAGGGTGTGTGTAGAGAGCAGTGTCAGCGAGCCAGTAGGCCACCCTCTGTTGGAGTTTCAAACCAAAACAACATTCAATTACGTCGCTTTTCGCAATTCCGGAGTGTACCTTTAATATTCACCTTATTTTTGAAAGCAGAAGGGAAGCATTTGATTTGTGTACATGCTTCTTCCCCTAGATATACAGCATATACTGTATACTATATATACTATATATAAAATAATTACATTATTATTTATTTCATACATTATAAGATGCACAAAAATCCCTAAAACAAGTGATGTTCAGGAAACTTTTTTTCCGATTTTCGCGGACAAAATGTTTGATTTTGAGATGATATCCCCTTCCGGTGCCGTCTGTACATCCTGTTTGTACCTTGAGTTTGTGTAAGGTCAGGTTGCCCAGCCTGCTGTAGACCTTGACATAGTAGCCAGCCTCTATGGGGTGCTGCACGGTGGTGGGACAGAGAGCAAGAGACTTGAGATAGTAATTCTCTGCCATCTCATACTGCTCCAGGTTGTAGTAGGCTGTAGCCAGGCGGTGGTAGGCTACCCTCTCATTAATGCGCACACCTGAGAAAAGAAATCAACATTGACACAGGACAAAGTTGTATTGGGTCAGCTAAAGGCTGAATTTGTTTGAAACAGAACAAAACAGTTGTCGCATCTTTTTGAAGCCCCTACGGTAGTAGTGGCAACTTTTGTTGTTACTAAATCAGTTTTTCTGATTTAGTATTGGTGAGTGTTGGTGAGAAAAAACAACTAAACTGAACTTTAGTTGTCTGTTGTTAGGTTTGTATTCACCAACACTCTTATTGGCTAGCTCCTCCCACCTGTGTTGCTGCTGATCTGAACAGCTAGCGTGGCATACTGCAGGGCCTCATCCAGCTCTCCTTGAGCCATCAGCAGCTCTGTTAGTTTGTTCAGCAAGCGAAACTCTGAATTGATGTCCTGGACACTCCTCGCGAATGGCAGACTGCCATCCTTTAATTGAATAAATACAGTTTAATCCCATTAATAACATTTACTTAACATTACGTTCACATATTGAGAAATTGGAGAGGATTAGAGAAAATTGTGATAAGTGGGTCCACAAAAACTATAAATATATGACAGTTGGTTTTCTCTCACCCTGTAGAAAGGCAGTGAGGCCATTTGGTTCCTGTGGCCCTTGAAGAACACATCCCCTGCCTCCTCGTAAATGCTCAGGGCAAAGCGAGGGTCATTCATCCTTAAGGCCGTCTTCACTGCCGCCTGTGAGTGAATATTACATTTGGTTTAGGCCTACAGGCTGTGCCTTAATTATGAACTCTCTATTCAAGCTGTTTGTGATAACCTGGAGTTAACCTGGGGAGGGAAAGGTAAATGCATGCCTAGATAGGCATGCATAGATGATTATCAGTGTTGTGGGCTGCTAAAGCTTTGCTCACGTATGTGCGACACAATGTTGGTCGACATAAAACCTTCACACAGAGCCCTTTCTTGAATGAATGAACCTTCGGCGGAGAGTAACTGACTGGGACGTATAACTAAATAAAAAGGCAAATAAAGGGCAAATGAGAGAGAAAAACTGAAAAACAAGCCTCTCATGCAACCAATGAACTGCTCACACACCCCCGCCTCTCACCTGCAGGTACATGTCAGCCAGCTCGTCCTCATGGATCAGGTAATAAATGCGTCCCAGCTGGAGCCACGTTTCAGACTCCTCCTCTCTCTTGCCCAGGTCAATGGAAATCCGCAGGCTTTGCTTGCTGTAGTCCAGCGACTTGCGGGAGGATCTGTGTAGAGCAGGGGTTTGAGACTGTGGGCCTCCCCTCAGACAAAGCTTGAATAAAGGTGCCCCCTTCACCCCCCCTTAGTTTGAGCCTTTGGGATCATCATTTTGGTATTTGATTCCAAAGACACTCAACAATTGAGCCAAGATAGCCTAATATTGCTGTTTCCCATAACTTCAGACTACACCAAATACATAAAAAAGGTCTGTCCTAAGGCATTTATTAGTTTCTGACTTTAATATAGATTGTAATGTAGACGGCGACACAGGTGACATTATTTCACAATCTCTTATGCTTCATAACTGGACTGATTGATATCCCTGCAGTTGAATTGGCTTTGTGTTATACTGTGACGACTATGTGTTCCCGTCATTCTTTTGAGCAGTGTATAACGTGCCATTACGTTACGAGATAGTAACGAGGGACTTCCTCATAAAAAAGGAATGGAAAGACAGAGGAATGCAGAGTGGCAAAGAAGGGTGGGGTACACCATGAAGTGAAAAACAAAGAAAGGCAAGAGACATACTTCTCGGTGTTTAGGGAGAGGTACAGGCTGCTGAGGATTTCTAGATACTCTCCCTCTAGCCTCTTGTCTTTCAGCTCCCTGGACACTGTCACGCAGTGCTCATAGTAGACGATGCTCTGGCCAAACAGGAGCATGTCCGCATACAGCCGACTCAGCGCCTTGGCCACAACCATCTGGCCTGTGTGGGAGAGACACCCCAGACACAACGCTATCACTTATTGTACACTGCATAAACTGACCACTTGGGCAACATCTAAATGTGTTTAATTTTGTTTTCATCTGTTATTGACATTCTATACTTACTGTTTAGGTTTCTGGCATGTAATGCGATGAGGAGTCCCATTTCATAACAGGCTCTGGCATCTTTACTCTGACCCCTGTCTTTGTAGCTTCTCCCCAGCCACATGTATGTCTGAACATGTTCCTCATCCGTGGGGTTTCCCCAGAGCTCCAGGAAGAGTTCCAATGATCTGTTAATAGACCTTGTGTAAATATTGTACTCTTGTACGACTCTGCGTTTACATTTTGGGTTAAATTTTTAACCCTAGAAAGGAAATGAAAAAAACAACAACAACTCAATTGTGTTTCTACTCACCAAATGCAACAAAAAAAAGTCTAAAATTGATCAAAAACTGTAGTTAAATAGATTTATATTAATTCAAATTATTTCACTAAAATCATCTGTGGTCTACGCACTTAAGTCATTCACTAAAGCTAGCTACATGACTAGAACAAAGATGTGGTTCGACCTGTTTGTTTCAAAACGTTTTTTTGTTTTTGTTTTAGTCCTACCGGACTAGAAAGCGTTCTGCCACCCCAGATGCTCCCACATCAATTGCCAGACAGCCCAGGTTGGCCAGTGCCAGGGCCTGGTTTCTCTGGTTTCCACTGTCCCTGGAGATCCTCAAGGCACAGTAAAGGTGCCAGCCTGCCTCTTGGATGTGACCCTGACTCCTGAGACACAAAGCCAGCAGGTTGTGGATCACTCCGCGCTGAGTGGGACTATCTGTTCCCTGGAAATACAAACATATTACATTTTAGCATTTAGCTTTTATCCAAAGCGACTTACAATTCATACATTTGTCAATAGCTGAATAGGTCATACACCAGTTATGGTAAGCAAACAAAACTCAGAATAGAATACAAAGGTAGTTAGAATAAGGACAGCAGCATGTCATCAGAGCCAGCTTAGTTTTTTTACAACATATTATTTCTCACATCAAAACTATGAGCCAACAAAATATTATATTATACTGCATTACAGCCCAACGAACCTAGTTAAGATGTTAAGATAAACAAAGTATAATTTTTACAGTGTACTGAATGTACGCATTTACACAAATATCACTGCCATCAAAGCATTGATGATTAATGTACCTGGAGTGATGTGAGCAATGGCTGTAGGGTTTTGTGGGCCTGTTCAGATTGTCCAGTCAACACCAGCAGCCACCCTAACAGTACAGACGCCTCAAATCCCTCCTCCTTGTTGATGTGGCTGCCAGTCTCCACGGCCTGTTGAGCACAGCACACTGCTTTATCCAGAGCGCCATACTGCTGGTAGACTGAAGCCAAGCCCAGACACAGGTCTCTCTGGGTCTTTAGGTCTTCCCCCTGCTCAGCAACAGCCAGAGCCTGCTGAAGGTAGACCACGATCTGGGCCGGGACAAGGAAGGTTCCCTCCTTCCAGCGGGGGTTCAGGCGGACAGAATTCCTAACGAAGAGATCCACACTCTGGAAGGCGTCCAAGAGGGAGTGGTCCTCCCTTGAGTCCAAGCTGAGGGATGCCAAGGCCAGGTAGGGCACGTGTTTACGGTGATAGAGCCGGCTCAGCAGCCAGTTAAGGTCCACAGGAGCGATGGGCTGGCCTTCTGAGAACGTCAGAGAAAAGGAGAGGAACTGGAGTCGCTCAATGAAGGGCAAGGCGTCGTCCATCTTCCTGAGGAGCAGCAGGAGGCTGGAGATGAGGTAGCAGACCCGTGCCTCCAGTTGCTTGTCTCCTTCCACCACGGACCTCCTTAGGAGCAGCTGGAGCAGCTCCATTTCATCCAGAGAGGTGAAGCTGTGGCCGGACAAACAGAGAAGCAGGGCGCTGGCCTTCTTCAGGGTCTGGGGCAGTTTGTCTGTCATGCGTTGCTTCAAGTAGACAGCCGTGAGGTTTGTGTAGAGAGCAACAAGGAGGGGCAGGTCAGAGAAACTGTCCACACACACGCTCATCGCCTCCTCGTAATACACACGTGCCTGAGGAGAGGTCGGAATATTTGTGAATCCAGTTATAGCACGGATTGTACAGCATTCTGATTCTCTATTCATCCCTCTGTGGGGGCGTCTTTCTATAGCTTTCCTTTGGAGATAGTAGAGGTTTGGTATCTCTGTACAACAGATTTTTAGACCACCCTGCCAGCCCCCTTCTTTGGTACTTTGTGCATGGATATACATTACCAACCTGGGAGTACTTAAGCTTCCTGGCACAGAGTCTTCCTAAAAGAAAGCAGGCTCTTCGGTGTGCCCACTGCATGCCCGTCCTCTTGGCACTCTCCCGGACAGTCTCAAGGTGGCCCAGCAGCTCTTCTTCACTCTGACCTTCAAAGGTCACCCACAAGAAGGAGTGCTGCAAGTCGTACAGAGGCGAGTAGTGCTCCTAGAACAACATGGAACAACAGAAATGATTCATGTACTGACTCAAAATAACAAAATAACGCAACCCTACGCTTTACCCTGAATTGTTTTACATACAAGCAAAGGAAAAGCGTTTAGAATGACACACTGGGCTACTAATGAAATAACTTACTGACCTGGTAGTTGTTGTGGTTGAGCAAGGTCAGCGTGGGGTAACTGAGGTCTGACTCCTCCCCCTCCCAGCTGCCCTCCTCTGGGAAGAGAGGCGGGTCTTCCTGGAACTCATCCAGCTCTCGGAAAGTGTCCTCCACGGTGAAGGACAGGGGCTCTCCCTCGCGCCACGCCGCGCTATGGCTTTGGTAGAGAGAGAGACGAGGAGAGGAGTGGGAGAGAGACTGGCGGGGAGAGGAATGGAAAGAGGGTGTCCCACCGCTTCTCTCAGAGATGACACTCTGGCGAGCGCTGGGAGGAATATTGAGGTCTACAGAAAACAGAGGAAGAGAAGAGAGGGAAACAGTTTGACAACATAAACCTAAATGTTTTTTAAATGCATAAAACTGGAGAGAAGCACGGGGTTAGTGTGAGTGTTTGAGATTGGTAGAGGAGATAGTACAGCATCTGGTAATGCAATGAGTTCATCTGTAGATAAACATCTTTACCTGGCTATGTAGCAGTCAGGGACTGTTCAAGCATATCTAGTGCCTTAGGTTCACAAACAATTCATATCAACATGTGTTATCAAGGTTACCTCGTTTTGAACGGTTCCTGATGTACATGAAGTCCGACTCATCCAGTCTATCTGGAAGTACACAGGAATAATGAATTTAAGTGTTTATAGTAGTGGGAGAAGAAGGAACTGGTATTGTAAATGTTTACCGGATAAATGCTAGCTCTATTCAGAGCATACATGTACATTCAACTTTGAAGGTACACTCCTTGGCCCCAAATTTCTGTATATATATGAAAAAGAACTGTGCATGAAAAGTGTATGCGGCTGTAGGGGGAGGTGTAGAGAACGGTGTGAGCCTATGGAGCTCTGCAGGGGGAGGAGTAGTGCCAGGCACTCCGCACAAAAGGTGTGGGAGGGGCATGTGATCTCTGAGGGGCAGGTGTACGTACGAGAGCGCAGCGTAAACAGCGACTTGGCCAGTCCGCAGAAAGCGCACGTTGTGCCTTTTCGTTTTACGTTGGATGTACCAAACCTGCGGCTCATCACACTGATTACACGATGAGCAGCAGGTTTGGTATATCCAACGTAAAATGAAAAGGCACAGTTAAACATGTTAGTAAATCTTCCCCTGTGCAGTTTTATTACCCATCCTGTAGACAGAGCTGATGTCGGAGGAGAAGAGTCTGCCTAGCAGGCTGCTGTCACTTGGTTCGGCACTACAGGGGTTAACTTGAGTCAGGGCTGCCCTCTCCTCCGCAGTAAGAAAGACCAATTGTCGGTCCCTGCAAAAAGGACACAAAGACACAATTATCATGTCAGCTCTCCCCTAAGCCTCCTCTCCACGTCACACAGCCACAGGCACTTACGTATACAATAAGCCACAACTTCCACTAGGTAATCGACAAACAGGAAAATATCTTACAGTGGTATGGTGTGCAATGGCTTGACGTGGGCCTTGTGTACGAAGCCAGTGTGTCCTGTGGAGGTGTGTGTTCCTATGAACATGTCCAGGCCTCTCACCAGCAGTCCCTGTATCTCAATAATGTCTCTTTCCCTCAGCTGGAGCTCTCCTTCTACCACTGGACTATAGTCGACCACCGCCATGCATGAACCCGTCACTGCATGGAACAATAGCAGAAATGAAGCTAGGTCAAGCAGTGTAGACGGATTTGTAACTACAGAATGTAATTACAAAAATGTAGCCTACTAAACTATATTCAATGAAATGATAGGAAATCATTATTAGGAATAGAGGTGAGAGACAGTTTATGAATGTATACAAACCCTAATGTTTGGATATTTGTTGTATGTAAATGCTAAAATCAAATAGGATTTTCAAATAGGATATTACCAATAGGATATTCAAACTGCTCCTTGTCCGTTGGTGTGCACGCAGCAAAACCTGGATACTTCCTCAGGAACCATCTGACCAAACAGGAAGCATAGGTTAAACGGGGACAACGGCATGCCGGCGAAGGCCAAACTGAAGCTACTTACTAAAGCAAATGAATGACTTAATGCTTTTTTGTGGGATCCCACACACTTTAAAATGCACCACATACTGTACACCTCAGGCTAGGTCAGGTTAAACAGCTAGGTTACTGTCGCCATTGGATCCTCGCCATGTAATTCCAGTTTTAACAATTTTCATAAAGAAATTACGTGAGTGAGTTTAATTTGTATATTTAGCTGTATTTGTATATTTAGCTGTATATTTTTCATGCATTTTCATTACTCTGAAGAGGGGTTTGTTCTAAATTCCTGAGAAGTTGGCTTTTTGGATATAAAAGGTGTCACCCAAAATCGATGTGTGGTCATCGCTTTCTGCTTTCTCTCTGGTGACTCACTGATAGAAGGGGTATGGCATTGGCTGCACAGCGTTGACTGGCATCAGGCCATGGAGCCCGGTGGAGAGTAAGGTGCCCTCCCACATGTTTTCCTGCCCTGTGTCTTTGACCATCAACAGGTCGTTCTTTTTGAATGTCAACATGTCCTCATCCTCCTCGTTCTGGTCATTCCTGGTGTAAAGTGCCTTGGCGAAAAAAGAGCCTGCAGGCAAATTGAAATAGATTAGTGTGGGCAGACAGAGATGCACACACACACACACACACACACACACAGAAACACACGCAAACACACACGCACACACGCACGCACACATTCACACCCAACCATACAAAGTGCTTTTGCGTCTGTTGTTTTTGCCTTGGTAAAAGTCACTATCCTTAAATTATGTGAAATATCTACAGTGGCCCTATTCAGTCACAGACACATGATGGATGTTTCATAGACCCCACCCCATTAAGTTAATGTAATTCTCTGTGCGATTTGCCAACATTGCATTCCTATTATGCATTTCCCTGAAGCTCTTTGTGTTAGGATAACACTTAAGAGAACATCCTAATGTTTGTAATGCCTGGAATGGGAGGAATCAATATACTTTATCTGACATATGACTGACAGAAAAAAATCGTTTTTTTTTTTTTTTGTTTTTTTTTTTTAAAGAACAGACATATTCATATTCAGTGTTGCCCGTCTTCCCTCATAAATATGCACAACATAATAATTAATAATTAAATTGCCATCATTCTTCAGAATACTAAGGGCTATTGTTGTCATAAATAGCAATCGCCCCACTGTAGTGACTACCGGTATATGTTGCGGCAAACTATCAAATAAAATAAATAAAAGAAGAAGCCATCATTAACTGTTTAGATGACAAATACTAGCATGTGGATTCCCAATGGTAACGATACTTGGACACAACATCTGAGCAGTTATAATACACAATTTGAATATAACTCATGTTTCATTAATAAAAAGCAAGGAGATTATCCTTTAACCTCCTCGATTTAAGTGTTCATCAGGATACTTGTAAACGACTGTGAAGACTGGGAATTAAAACACTGCTGACCTTCTTGAAGAAGCAGTCTGAGGTAGAGGGTGGCCAGATGCTCTTCATCCACTGATACGTTGATCTCCATGTCACTGAGTAGCTCTGGGTCGAGCCAGATGGACTGGTCACACAAGAAGTTCTCTAAGCACCGAGCCACGTAGCCTGGGAGACAACACGAACATCCATATGATGTATGGAAACATCATAAACCAGTCACTCTATAGACTACTTTATACATATATATGCCCTGTTGGCCTATGCTGTCTCATCCCACTAAATTTGTATGAGAAGACGAGACAGCCCCCACCACTCCTACTGATAATTTATTCATTCTAATCCAACCCTTTTACAACTGCGCTGCCGTTGGCGCCTGAAAATAGCAAAAAAGTATGGGCCGCACGTTAGATCGACCGTGGATTTGCCTTCACTTGCGCCTTGACCGAGAAACTAGGGCCCTCAGTGTCATTGTTTTATAGTATTCAAACCACAAACCAGATGTAGGCATAATGTAAGTAATATACAGTAAATTGGAATACTACAGTTAAACCACTAAATACCTAAAGCCAGGTAAGTAGAAAACTTCCAGACTTCCTCTACAGTCTTGAATGTGAGCGTAAAACTATCCTTCTCTGCATGGACCGACACCAGGCGGGCAGATAAGTCCTGTAAAGACAATCTCCAGCTGTTCAATGTTGCATGACATAATTTTGAATGGTAAAAATATTGATTTAATTATATTAGCCTACTTAAGACTTAAGCACCATGCTGTACAGTATGTCTGTATAGCAACATATTGCGTAACACACCTTAAAGAGCTGGATGACATCCTGGCTGTTACTCTCCACCACTCTCAGCTGAGTGCGCAGCGCCTCCTGCAGGGCAACATCTTGAACCGCAGTGGACCGTCTCCGTCCGTTGAACAGTAGCACAATTTCTGCACATAAGAACATAAGCACATAAACTGCACATAAACACTGTCACTGATAAGTGAATGGGAGTTGAAAGAAAGTTTTTTCCTCTTGAGGGTGCCATGGTCCAAAGTAGGTCCAAGGACTATTAAGTCCTGCTATATTGTACTATGTCAGTAGAATATAGTAGAAGAGATAGTAGAAGAGATTATTTTATCCTAAAGCGCCATTTGATTACATTCTCCTCCTCCATTTCCCTTTTACCTTCCTTTGATGAATTTGTAATTATCTTATATCCTCTATTATATTGATTGTTTCTATTTGTGTGTTACTGAATTAGAACACTATATTAATGCAACCAAGCAGAAACTACAAATATTATAGAACCATTAAACAACATAAGAGAAACAAAATGGTCACAAGTGTGTGTGTGTGTGTGTGTGTGTGTGTGTGGGTGGGGGGGGGGTTATAAGTGAGCTCATATTTCATAGAGTTGCTTTGTGAGCACAACTTTGTGCCCAGAGGAATATCAAAGCGTCTGAGTGGACTAAGCGTAGCCATTAAAATCCATTTGAGAGGAAGACACTCAAGCACCTGGCCCCATAATATGTACAACTAAAACGCTGAGTAGGTAAAGCTAGGAAAAATGGGAAATACTCATCAGCTTCATGTCCGCTTCATGAATATTACAGTATATTCCCATTCTTAGAGTTAATATACATTTAACATAACTAGCCTAGACTGCGTAAAAAAGCTAGTGCCATACAACAGACACATCATTAGTTATACTGTGTTAAAGCAGAAACATTATTTGGTTAAAGCCCCTGTTCGCTTTAAAGGGCCTGTAAATCCAGACAGGTGTTTTGGGTTAATTTGTCTGATTATGCCTCAGTTTGAAGTTGAACAGAGCTATGCTGCACACATCAGCAAACTGCAGTTTCTCAAATGAACCAATCCCAAAGAAGGTGTCAGTGGTAAACTCATTTTATAATATCATCTTTGTCTATTTCAAGTTTATTCAGAACAAGTTTTGCCACAGTAGATACAGTATGAAACTTTTTAAACGTTTGATTCGATAGCTAGCTGCCCTGGTAGGGACAGCAACAGTCTCGTAGTAGACTACGAAAAAGACGTCATAAACTAGTTTCAGTACACGACAAAGGCATGTCTGATTGCACTGCAAGTGTCAGCTAAGTGGTGAGTTTCTCAATACTGAAGCTGTCAGTAAAATAGTGCCACACAGTGTCTATCACAGACGTTGGGAAAGTACATTTGAATTAGGTCTGCGGTTGAAAAGTACAGAACTATTCCTTTACCTGAGGAGAACTTCTCACCCACTCCCAGCGACACAGTACTTCCTCTCAGGAAGGGTTCTTTTTTCTTCCAGTAGCTCTCTGGTTCCGGCTCCCCACTCCCTTTTTCCAGCCCGGGAGCCGCCTCCTCCTCCTCCCCTAATGCTATAAGGAGGAAACACAACCATAAAATGTATCACTGGGTCACAACGAGTTCATCATTTGGTATGAGGAATAAAAAGCTGTTCTTTTTAGTGTATCCAAAACAATGTGTTGTGTGTGCAGACTGTTGTAAACTTAGACATGGCTTTATCAATGCCTGATTGGCTCAGAGATTACTAGAACTTTACCCAGATGAAATATGCACAATGGCTGCATTGCTATTCTATAATTAATATACATTAATGTTCTATGCATAAAGATGGTACATCCATTGGATTATAACGCCCTCAGAACCACACATTTCAGCCCCAGATCAAACAAAGCTGAACCAAAATTGTCCACAAAGGGGTGGGCCTCTGCAGTGGGGAGGGGTAGAACAAAGCGTGAGCCTCTGAAGGCTGTAGGGGGATGGGTAGAGAGGAATACAAGCCAGTCAGCACTCAGGTGCGGGTTAATGCTGATTTGAGCCACAGGGGTGATTCAAGACACAAGTCAAGCAGTGTCCTGAATAGACAGGCTGCATATATAGAGTCTAGTAAATCAGGTTAGTTTCCATCCGTTTGTAAACCCGATCCTGATCATATTTTAACACTATAAATATCATCCAGCTACTTTTACATAACAGAATGCGACGTAAAGGGAGTGCGGATAGCAGGCTTTCCCTGAAATGATTTCATTGTGCAGGGAGGATGTCCCAGGCACTTCTAAAATGAGCCTTGTGACGCAGTTTGAGCTCCAAACGAAATAAAAAAAATGTCTGTGCCGCTTTCATATCGAATTATTCTTTATATCGCTCCCCAAGTTCTGTCAGCTTCATGCTCTACCTTGGGTCATGATGTCATTTCCTGAGAAGTGTTCGTCGGCTCCCCCGAGACTGTATGGCGGCTCCCTCCAGAGAGCGTCCAGCTCAGCGGGAGAAATGTCTGTAAAGGAGAGAGCAGATCAGAGCACAATAGCGCAACATGGACACGCTATCATGTTGTCCTGTCATTGTTCTTCTCAACAAAGGACAAGACGGTACATGCGTAACAAGGGGGACATGGCCATACTCATAGGTACATGGGGCGAGGAGAGGGAGTCAGTGAGGCTCACCAGGGACGAACAGTGAATGTAGAGCCCTGATACAAAGCCACAGGTTAGTGCACGAGTTAACAGCGGGTGTGGGGTTACGGGGGCCCACACAAAGGCCCAACACAGCTGCACTGACATCAGCACTGACCCAACCCCTAAGAACAGGGGACGCGCAGTACCAAGTCAGCCCAGTCTCACACTAACAGACAGATAACTCTTAGCCTCAATGACTGTACATATAACACACATATTGTTAGATATGGCACCATAAATATAACTAAATGCATTTTTATTACATTTTTTAACATGTTCATGCTTTGTCAGTGCAGAAACACAACTGAGCCCTGCTAGGTATGTCTTGACAAAGGACTCACAACAAACAACAAACACGATATGACAGTGAGTTTCATAACTCGGCAATAAACAACAACATAACAGGAAGCATAACGCCTATTTAGTTCCACCCTGCAGTAACCAACAACACACAGGCAGCACAGTTAGCCTCAGCAGGTGCTACCTTGACAGCACAAAAGCACAGACAGGCCGCTGTGTGAGCAAAACATTATACTGTACGCTTTTTACCTTCATGGCTAGGTCTGTTACCCATGCTAGTACAGTATAGAGCTACAGAGCACCAGCGCTTCTCATGGCCATATAGCAGGAGGGGAAGCAGGCTAGGACTGACCTGTGAATGAGGACAGGCAGACTTTGATGAGGGGTCCACAACAGCACGACTTGAGCAGCGGTCTGCAGCAACAAGAAGCCATGTGGCTCAGGAGCTGGCAGCTCCCAGAGACCAGTGCCATCCCACCAACCTCTCCAGTTATAGCTTTCTCCTTCTCTCTCTCTCTTTCTCTTTCTGCCCCACCAAAGGATTAGGCCCCTGTTTCCTTTCCTTTCGCTGTATTCCCCTTCCTGTCCTCTCTGCAGTCTCTCTTCCCGCTACATTCAGGGCATCTGCCTGTTCTGTCCTTTCTCCAGCCTTCTCTCTCTCTCTCTCTCTCTCTCTCTCTCTCTCTCTCTCTCTCTCTCTCTCTCTCTCTCTCTCT
>JAOEHI010004353.1:0-10089 GCA_025447815.1 Percopsis transmontana | reverse complement strand
CTCTCTCTCTCTCTCTCTCTCGCTCTCTCGCTCTCTCTCTCTCTCTCTCTCTCTCTCTCTCTCTCTCTCTCTCTCTCCACTCTATGAAAAGCAGAGGTGATTCTGTGTGATAAATATATAACGAGCGGGTTGGCGGAAAGGTCAGGTAGATTTCCAGCTGCTCTATAAGCACTTTGACCCCCTTCCTCTCCGCTCCCCGCAGGAAGCCCCTGCCGCATGGCGTTAAAGGCTTTTATCCTTTATCGCGAGACGCCATACATCTCCCTCTATGCTCCACCTCTCTCTCGTACCCACTCCCAGCACCCCTTTGCTGCCTTAAACAGGTAATAAAGGGGTGAAGGTGTGAAACAGTAATAATTGCCTCTGTTGGACGAAGTCGGGGGAGCTACTAGAACAGGCGGCGTCTCTTGCTGGCGCTATTTCCTGAATTCCATTGATGGGTTGTACTGTAGCACGGACGTTCAAAGCTTTTGAGCCACTATACCCTCAAAAAATTGGTCCTGCGACCCACTGGGTGTGTCCCGATCCCCACTTTGAATACCATGGTGCTGTAGGCTATAATCAATTGACAGACTGGAGAGCGCACACTCGTACCTGACTCTTTATTTGGTCCATTGTGTGTAAAAAGGAAATAGGACTTGGCGCTTGCAGGTCATGCTGTGAACTATTAGGACATTAAAGGGCTGTTTAAGGATCCCTGGGGAGTGACCTCATCCCACACAGAGCTAAAGCATACCTCTACACCCAAGGGTGTAGAATGGAGATGGGTCGCGGATAAGATTAGGACACCCTTTAGGGCCTCTGTTCTCACCCAAAGAAAACCGTCAGTCAGAGGAACTCTGTTTGTTTCACCTTGCCTTAGAAAATGTATGTACATCTGGCCTCGGCTAGAATTTAAATGTGCACTGCACAGTGAATTTCAATACAATGGTGACAACACAATGGTCATTTTAACAATTTATCCAAAGCCATCTCCATTCTATATCCTTCGTAATGTGTACCAAGGAGAACTTTTTTTTTAAAGAAAATAACACACTGATTGTCTGCAAACCCTTAGTAGTGCTTGATGATTGTAGAAATGGTACCATGTTTCTTTCATAGTTTAGACTGCAGTTAAATGTGCTTTTGTGCTATTGGATTCACCAGTAGGTATTTTCAGGTGTAACGAGGCACCTTAGATGAAAAGAAGCTCACTTTAAAGATGACAATAGTAACAGAAGGCACCAATAGAGGCACAAATCAGTTTTAGGTACCAGTTTGAGTCCCTCACATATCAGGAAGTTGTCTGAAAAGGTTTTGTCTCTCCGTCTCAAATAGAGAAAGAAAGACATTTAAAAAGAGCGCAAAGGGATTAAATTCAGAAAACCTGCGAGACCCCTGAGGAACTGTGTTCGTCATGTTTAGTGCTATCAGTCTCGCAGTAGGGCTGGGAAAGGGACAAGCCAAATGAGGATTCGAGGTGAGAATTTGACACGGGCTTGTCAGCAAGACCAGGTTCTGAGAAAGCCGGTGAATTGCACTATAGTGCTATCATATATTTCCTTCCTTTTTTGCAGTGGCGTTTTTAATGTTTTCTGGAAGACGTCGAAATAGCGATGCTTCATTCTGAGGAGACCCAGAGGCAGGTGGTGTGTTTCAAAGACGCTGACTAATTTTTATTTAACAAGCCTCCATTTCACATTTCACCTGCTTCCGCCCCCTGTAGAGTTACATATTCCTCATGCAGATTTGGTGAGCTCCTATAAGCAGCCTGTTCCTGCTGGTGTAATTCTCCTGTGAATGGCACATATAAACAGCACATTATAAAACCAATCAGAAGTGCAAATGGAGAGGCTTTCATGAAGGGGCAGTAGGTTCCAACACGATTGTATTACTTCAGTCTGTGATAAAAATGTGCAGGCAAACAGAAAAACATTATTTGTATGAAAATGTTCCAGACTGGTCAGACAGTATTAGTTTTATTATTTCGTCCAACAATAGAACTTGTCAACTTAGTAGTAGCTTTTAGAATGACTAACAGGCAGGTTGAATGGAGACTCGCGTGGCATGAACCTGGCCTGATAGAGAAAGCACTGGTTACAGTGCTTTGATCTTGTAAGAGACTCATTCAATATTGGAACATATGGGATGCTCTCACAGACAAACAATATAAAAGCCCCAGTCTCAAGGGTATGACAGCAATATCTGTCTTTTCGGTGGCTGCCTGCCTGTGATGAAGCCTGTCTGATGCCACTTTAGGGCCATTAGGAAGAAAACTCCACATCTGCATATAAATTCATTCACATACACACCACACACTTTTGGCAGACAGGTGGCCGTGGTCAAAACACGATCTTGATAATGAGTGAGGAAATTGGCCTCTGATGAACCCAGACACAGAAGCAAAGAAGCTATAGCCTAGATGACACTTCGTAAGTGTGTGTGTGTGTGTGTGTGTGTTCAATGCTTCTATCAGAATGTGTTTTTCAGGGGTCTCAAATTCATTACCCAGGAGCCAGGAATCATTGTATGCCTTGTAAGGGGCGTAGCCTACCTTCCAAATTAAAGACACAACATGAGAGACTACACGTACATTTTTGACATTGTATGGGGGCACATGAATAGTGCACAGGACCGAATGTGACTGGCCCTTACTGGTTCCAAACCTCTTGGTCCGTATGCATGCCTCCACTACAAGGCCGTTTCCAATCTGGGTGGGTAGGGGGTGGCTCATCCTATCACATGCAAGGAAAGGGGGTCCCATTCTGGGAGAGGGTGGGGCCTCAATACAGGAGTAGAAAAATATACTGAAGCGTCTGTGAGGCGCTACTAGAATGCATGAGGGCCCTAGGCAATAGCCTAGTCCTCCTATAGGGGGCGCCAGTCCGGCTCTGTTGTGTTGTACAGTATAAGACATAGCATCTAAATGCCTTGTACCCTCCCACGGCCATTCGTGGTTAAAAGTGACGTGAGCAGGAGAAACCCATGTTTCCCTGCCTCGGGCTAGGTGTCCCAATGAGAGGATTAAGCCACACATCATAATTAGCATGATAAATCTCAGCCCTACGTGCCCACAGACAGTTGTGGATTACCAAACGGGCCTACTGGGCCCCAGGGGCCCCACTGGGCCCCCGGGGCCCGAGTCTCCAAAGTCGCTGTTATTAACTTTGCATTTCTTGCTGCTCGCATAGTCAAAGGGCTTAGTCATTCATGTCAGTAACAGAGCTCCAAAAGTCCTACTGAAAAACTGAAGGCGTAGCATAAACGTTCACTCTGAAGACGTCAGAAGAAGAAAAAAACCCAATCATGATACATTTTAAGTGAGTGTTTATCCCTTCAGTGTCTCTAGGACTTTAGAGAGGCTGGGTTCTCCGTGAGGAGAAATCCAAAAAGAAAGTGCAAAACCACAGCATTAGAAGCTCTGGCTATCCGAGCAGTCACGCCAAGGTGGCATTTCTGTAAAGTCGTGGTTCACGAAGACCCCATTATGTTGTTATCCACCCCTGATCTGTCTGAATGGGGCCCCTTAATCGTAGAACATGGGCCTGCAGACCAATCTATAACTGCATGGCCATAAAACAGTCAATTTTTTTTACAGGGCAGGGTGAGATATTTTAGGAGCTGCCTGTCTAAGAATGCTTATTGAAATATTATGCATGCGAGATAACCTTCATTGATTTTTAAATTATTATTATTATTTATTTTTCCTTTTTTTGTGGTGTATCACTTGACTGTATGCTCCTTTAAATAGCCTACAGTATGTTTTAGAGTTAGGCCTCAACTGGGACAAGTGATATTCCTTACATAAACAAAAAAAATTGGAGGAATAGTGGCCCCACCTCTTACCCTATTTATTGCAGATATATATATATATTGTTAAGCCTATTAATCGTCTTCAAGAAAGAGAAGCTTGTGTGGGCTACAAATGTCCACTCCCATTAGATTCATGATGCAGCATGCAGATGAATGCATGTAACAGCTAATATGCTGTTCATGGGCGTCTGCACATTACGGGCTGCTTCACGTCAGATGTCGCTCCGTTGCATTTACGTGTCCGTGCCGGGAGGGGCGGGCTTTACGCCTCCGTGCCCATGGGCCCGGTGTCTCATCATGCGACTATGCGCGCAGAGGAAAGCCACGCACACTTCCTGTGGGTCTGAGGGTGTTTAATGCAAAGAGCAGAGCCAAGGGACAGAGCCACACACCTCTGCCTGCAGAGGGGAAACAGACGCCAGGGCCAGCCGCTCGACTTGGTGAGCGTCTCACCAGGAAATAGCTTCCACCTGTGCGACTCACATTTTCCTTCCCCAGCGCCCCGCCCCCCAAAAGCTCAGTGCAGCCCAGCCCCCTCTGTCAGTACGTTGTCTGTGGTCTCGGCACTGTGCGCAGGAGGTCCATGCCCAAAGCCTCCTCCTCTCCTCCTCTCCTCCTCCTTCTTTTAAGTTCTTCTACTCTGAAGCGTCGCCATATCGGTTGTTCGCACGTTTGCACTTTTTCACGCCGATGGCCGTGGCTGGGCAGGCGATTTTCCAATGTGTGTGTGTGTGTGTGTGCGCGCGTGCATAAAGGTGCTTTATGCTTTATGTCCAACACGCGAGTGCTTAGAATGCGTAGTCTAAGCACGTGCGCGTAACCCTGACCTTGTTGGTAAATGAGCGGCGTTGCACGCCGGCGAACAGTTGCTCATTGTTGAGCGGAAACATTTTCAAATGAAAACTGTCCCAGCACTGCTGCACTGTGGCTGCAGTGCTACATCAGAGGCGTTCTCTGGGTGGGAAACGCTCTGTGTGTGTGTGTGTGTGTGTGTGTGCGTGTGAGAGAGAGAGAGAGAGAGAGAGATGGAGAATTCCGTAATTTTACCCTCCTTGGGGAAATACAATTACTTGCTTATAGGATTAAATGTAATTTTTGAATGATACTTTCTTGCTATTTATGAGGGGAAAAAACACATTAGGAATAATTTGTGCAAACTACTGAAAATGCCATTACCTGCCAATGTTTGCTGTTGCAGCCCAATGGTCTTTAGTTGGTTTTGACAGCATTGATGAATGTTTTGACTCAATCTAGTCTAAAACCTTTCTAAATTAATTGCGTGTGTGTTTGTACATGTTTGAGGGAGAGCGAGAGAAAGTCTGACAGTGATTCTATGTTTATAGGCACGAGCTAGCCAGACATGGATTAATGATTTTGTTTTCCGTCTTAGAGAAAATGGCGGAATGGTGTTTCTTTAACAGCGTGGCTTTAACAGTGAGGGAGTTGCCCTGCCTAATTATTCATCCCTCCCAACTGGCACAGTAAGGATTTATGCAGCACTAACATGGTAATCTCTTTCCCCAGATGGCACGTCAAAAAAGGTGTGAGTTTGTGTGTGTTTATACATGTGTGCAGTGTTGTTGTCATCTGAAACAGCAACATGGGGTGTAGAGGCCTTATAATGGGAACCAGAATTCTTGCCTTGAAAAAAAAAACATGCTTTAATATCAATAATGTCATGTGAACTTGTTTACCTCCATTTTCTCAGCATCAGTAGGGTTCGGCTTGAGCAGTTGCTGTCGTGCACCCAGTGGACTTGCCCTCTTGTGGTAAATTTGAAACATTGCAGCCATTTGGTGCCATTACATAATAACTGTATTTGACCAGCACAATTAAAATAAAGCCTATTCATTTCAGGTAATTATACAGTAAGCGTAAAATATTTACAGTGAAATGTTTTCACGAAGTCTCATTTGAGTTCTGCAGATGTAGGCTAACCGCACGACTTAAGTCCAGTCAAAACCTGTTTTCTAGCATGTACCTTGAAAATATTCAGGAATCTTCACCATTCCATTACCAAAGACAGAGTTATTATATGACATGCTCATCTAGGGCTTCTTTTCTTACATTTATTTACGCCAACCAACCAACCACCAACCAAATGGCAAAACTCTGGTAATGTATTACAATTAGCTTTTATCCAAAGCGACTTACAATCACATGATACTATTACATGGAGCAGATAGGGGTTAGGCATCTTGCTCAAGGATGCTTACAGGTAGGCCAACTCTGGGGGTCGAACCCACGACCTTCTGGCGGGGAGTCCAACACCTAGACCACTAGACTCTCCTTCCCCCATTCCATGAAGAGTCCATTACCATCAGAGCTATTGCAACACAATAACTCAAACACAATAACTCATTTAGAAGCCAATGATTAGCGAAAGACAAGGAGGTCCTATGCAATTCCAGTTTTCTTTCTGAATGCACAGATGCCAAGCATCTGACGATACTTCTGACCGGTCACTAGCATTCTTCATTGTAGTTGCGTTTGCGTTTGTCAGACCAGAAATCACTGTCACCAATGTATGCTTATTTAGCCCGTAAAGATGGATGATTTGCTTACTGGAGCTGCTGTACGTGTGTTTACCCGTCCTAATTATACCCCAGAGAGACGCACAGGTCCACTTCAAACAGCTGATCAGCTAAATTTGTGTTTCTTTCAGCTTCCAGAGAACATCAGCACTTTATTTTCTTTTTTATTTATTTTTTGAAGACACAATCATAAACTGACACTTTACTGCCGTGTGCACAAAATTATTTGCCTCTCATGTATGACCTTCAAAAGAATATGTTTGTTTCAGCCCTCCAGAATGTTAATAGATAGATGTAATGTAAAACGACCTTGAGCCACAGTCAGTGTACATACAAGAAGTGCAATAAACTGATGCAGTCAAAAATATATATATCAAGTCCAACCCTGAAATGCAGGTTTGGACATTTCTGTGTGTGTGGGCACTTGGCTAACATTAACTTGAGTGCCAGACAATGTACTATTCTAGGGTTTTTGATCAGTGTGTGCGGTCTCAAACACAGCCAAAGCTCTCTGAGATTAACGGTACACTACTCGATTGTGTATATGTTCACGTGGCCATAGGGGAAGGGGTAGAGAACGGTGTGTGTCTATGAGAGCTCCAGAGGGGAGGAGTAGAGAGGAATGCCAGCCACTCAACGCTCAGGTGTGGAAGGGGCATCCACTTCTGGAATTTCAAACCAAAACATTTTTTTGTGACACTGCTTTTAACAACAAGGGCGGAGTTTAACTTTAGCAGGGCCGCTGAAATGAGTAGATCAGTTGGTCATGGTCCAATAACATGGATAAAGTGCAATCTATTTTGTGTCTTGAATGTAATTCTGTCTGGTTTTCCATTAGAAAATATACTGCCATAGGGTCCTATGTGTATACAGTTTAATAAAGTCCTATGTGTTTTGTTTGTGACATGTATAGTCTGTGTATGGCTAAAAGGCAGCTATGGCCTTTCTGTGGGTGATATGGCATGCTGTTTATGCCATGCCACTTTGAGTGCCTTATCTCTGGGTAGATACGCTTGACGTGCCAAGCAACAAACCAGCTCTACTTGAATGGGATGATAAACTAGCTGCCCTGTGTTGCCTCAATCTAAGGGGGCTGTCAGAGTTCAGTTAATGCTTTGCTCAAGTGTTTAACATAATCCTCAGATACATGGCCCTATGGGTAAAAATCTTACACCATTATATTTGCTCGCAGGACTATATCATTATTCCAAATGCATTTATTGTATAGTTACAGTACTGTAAATGAGGTATACGTTTGAATCTTGGTATCTTCTTGGATTCATATTAAGAAATTCACATTTTCTATAAAACCATCACTCATGATATGGTCCAGTGAGCAAATGAGTTTGCGTGTGTGTTTTTATTTATTATGATGTATATTTTACAGTCTTTCTTTGGCAAAATGTTTCCAAGCAAAGCCATGCTCTAAACGACACGATCATTGTTCGGCAGCTCATTCGGTAGCGATATTTCAACTGTGCTTGGCAAATTCTGAAAATCGTATTCGTTCTGAAAATGTGTTTAAACAACTAAATGGAGAAGTGTCACTCCTCCTGGTCCTTTTATAACCAGACATTCGTTTAGATTGCACTGGATGCACCAACGAAGCCACTTTGTTCTCATTCAAATACATCATTTGTCCTTCCACTGCCCTTCTGGCTGTTTTCATCAACTATCTCCCGTTTTCCTCTCATATCTTTACTCTCAGCCCCCATCCGGCTAATAAAGGGATATGTGAGTGACTTATAGAGCCTCTGGTGACAGTCTGGTGACAGGTAACATTTCAACAGTTACTGCCGCATACAGGTCCGGGGCCATAGAGCCTCTGTCAATCACTGTCATGAACACAATGGGCCAATATATGCACTCGTGTGCACATGTGCACGCACACGCACACGCACACACACACACACACACACACACACACACACACACACACACACACACGCACACACACACACACCAAATCAAACACCCTCCCCGCAGGAGCAGCGTCCAATAGCAGGCGAGCCTACACACACCCCCCCACAGGCGTCCTGCACGGTACCTCCTTGCCCCCCTCCTCCACCATGAACAGCGGGTTGGTGCCGTCGCTGACGGCGAAGGTGAAGCGGTCCTTCAGGGAGTTGGAGCCGTCGTGGTTGTAGCTGACGCGGTTCTGGTACACGTCCTCCATGGTGAAGCTGCCCGTGGGCCGGTGGTGCTGCCCGTTGCCGGTCCGCTCGATGGTGCCGTGGCGCGGTGCCTGCACCACCGTGAAGGTGATGGACTCGGCCTGCGGGGGGGGGGGAAGGTTCAGTCAGAGTCACCGGCTACACCGCTGCCTTGCTCTGATGCTAGTCAAGAAAGGCAGGAGCGGGAAACCTCAGCTCAGTGACTTATCGATTGACAGGTGGTAACAGAATTAGGTGTTTATGTATAGCTCTGGTATTCATTCATTCATTCATTCATTCATTCATTCACTCATTCATGTTGCTAATTCTTCTCGGGCTGAAAATGGGAGGAGCTACTCTATCAGGTCATGAAACTGCCTCCCCTCAAATGAACCAATCAACACACAGCCTTCACAGGAGAGCCAGGGAGATGTCAATCAAGCTGGGTCTGTACACGCCCACATAGTCTGAGCAGACACATCCACTCTATGAACACACACACACACAGGAGGAGGCTTGCGTCCCTACCTCTGTGTCTGCATCAGTAGCCTTCAGCTCAAACTCTGTGATGGTCTTCCTCACGCCCTCCTGCACCCTCATGCCCGGGACCTGGAGCAGCGGTAGGGAGTCGTCGACGGGCTTCAGGGTGATGTAGAACGTCTGGGCCACCTGCACATGAAGTGGACTCTCCTGTACGTTACAATTACACTAGCATGATGGCCACAGGCCCAACACTGTGGGTTCTAGTGTCCGGAGAGCGCAATAGGCCTCCTTCGTGGATCATGGACCTAATGACGACTGTCCTTAAGCTTTTTAATCACAAAACTGAATCCGTGCACATGCATCATGGTGGTTTGTTAGAGCTGCCATATGTGCACTTCCTGAACAAGGACATCGGTTTTGACAGTTTCCTCCGGGGAGAAGCCGCCCTGCCGGTCTGGACTTTCGCCGTCCGTTACGAAATCGTCAGTTGGCCGAGACAGAGAGCGCTGCTGTTAAAGGGAATGAGAGGAGCTGATTGGGGGCTGTAATAGAAGACAGCCCCCACCACTCGTACTGATCATTAATTCACTCTAATCTAATCCCTTTCACAACCCCGCTCCCCTCCACCACCAGAAAAGTATTGTCCACACCTTAGATCGACTTGCTTGTGCCTTGACCGGGTCAGAAATGTATATCTGACCTGGTTTTATTATATCGAATGAAATGCACAGACAAAGATGGGATTCACATCTCTCTGCCCAGCTGTGAATCACTTCTGTCGGAGGTCATAGGTCGGTAATGTTAAGCTCATCGTGTCTCACGCGCCGGGGACGACGCACAAACGCACATGCCCGTTTATCCTCACTGTTGTGGGGGCGCGGCCACCACCTATTCCACCGGGTGCGGCTGGCGTGGCGTTCGCAGGAGCTAAGCCATCCCTGGCACAATGAAATGCTCCCCTCCCCAAACATCCGCCCTGACAGGGCAGCTGTGGGCAAAGTGCTTGGATCAAACCAATCCATAAACACCAGCAGCCGGACTGGCTCGCTTCAGCCAGCCAGCCAGCCAGCCAGCCAGCCAGCCAGCCAGCCAGCCAGCCAGCCAGCCAGCCAGCCAGCCAGCCAGCC
>JAOEHI010004352.1:0-10089 GCA_025447815.1 Percopsis transmontana | reverse complement strand
CCTAGCACACACTTTTAGCTCAAAAGCACAATCTTACTTTTAATACATTTATTCAAAATAAGGCTATGTCACATATGAAAATCATATAACATTGATTAAGTAAGCTAATATAATCCTTCATAAGACAGGGCTGCTTAAATAGGTGATATAGGCAGGGTCATGGAAATGTGTTTGGACACTCCCAGACAGGGAAGCAATTTAACCTACAAAATTAATTGATGCTTGAGGTTTTCTAATGCTTTAACATTTAACATTAATTTGAGACAAGACCTGAATTCATGAATCAGAACCAGGCATGTATAATGTACACTATATGGTGTAGTGTATGGGATGTGATGAGATCCTTCACAATATGATTTAACATACAGTATGTATCCTTATAACATGTGAATTGTGTTTTGAATGTCTTGATTTATTAAGAACACACTAGGATGAATTCTTAATAGCCACTGGCTGGATTTAAGAATAAACATGGTCCAAATTTTAACTGACTTTCTTTTCAATTGGTTATTCTTATGAATTAATATGATCTAAAATAGGTAGGTTAATTATACATTCCTGGGTTATGTTACAGCTCCTGCACAACCAGAAATGTCTACCCAAGATCACAGTTTTGACGTATGTTTGAAAGCACTGAAAGTGTGGGGGGGCGGGGGGCATTTACTCTCTGAGATTTAAACAAAAAACAACGCATCCTTAGGTTGATCAGGGTGAGAGGGGAGATGGCCAGCCCTCTGCCCTAGCTGCCCTGGACCATGCTGAGTGTCTAGCCACAGATCTATTCACAATGTCCACCGATCATGGGGTAGATTCTCCACCAGGGGCCCAGGCTGGGGAGACACAGCTTGGCATCACCCCAGAAGGGCTGCAGAGGTGTGGAGAGGAGAAGGAGAGGCACGATGAGCCAGAAAAGTCTCAGTCTTCAGTAACGGCAGATGGCGAAGGCATGGAGAGCCTTCCGAAACCTACTTGGCAGCGTGAAAACCTGGGCAGCTCAGATAGCCCAGACACTGCCAAAGAGGTCATGGTATCCGGTTTGGATGGAGAGAACCAGCAATCAGAGGGTTTCGAGGAGTTCACCTAGCCCGAAGAGGCTGGATATGGGCAGATTCAACCCAATGAAGGCTTAAGCCCAGAGTTGGATGAATTACATATGAAACGAGTTCATACCAAGTAGTAAAATGCTAAACCTTTCCAGAACATGCTAGCATAGCAAATTCTGCTCTTAAGCTAAGGAAGAAACGTAACAATCATGTAATAGTGCAGTCTGTGGAACAATAAAGCACTAGCAAAATGAAAAGATCTATTATTGTTAACACCCTCAGGCTATTAAACAATATTTATGAGAATAATATTATCAATGATTCACCCTGTGCTATATACAGTATATCACAGTGGAGTATTGAATTCAAGTAAATATGAAAAAGGTGAATTTCATGCTGTTTCAGCTAAGCGGCTTTGACATTAATCAGGTGCTATACATTTGCAGCTGAGTCAGTTCTACATTTGTAGCTTGCCTAAGGGGATAATGGCAAAATTCCTATTTTGATGATGATGTTGCTATTGAATTTAGTCCACACATACCATCTGATAAATAAAAATGATACAATAGCTCATGTAGACTGGCACATATGAGAAGGCGCTGTGCCTACGCAGGTCCAAGTCTGGCTGCCTTTGTTATTGAAAGTGTGCTTTCAGTCATAGGACCATTTACATTCAGACCATTCTAAATTTCAACACACAGAGAACATTGGGTTATCTGGCGCCACACAACATGAGGTGGAACTGTCCCAGTTTTTGTACTAACAGCTTTCGACAGCTTTCCTGTCACTATGCCCTTGGCCCAGGCCGGACTCATGGTAGTGCCAGTTTTATTGGATGTTAAGCCTTTCACTAAACTGTACAACAGCCCAATTCTGTCTGTTGTACAACAATGGCTCACCAGAGGGCTTGATGGAGCTTGCATGGCCCAGGGAGGTACATTACAGAAACAGGTGTAAGGACACATATGGACGGTGTCAGGTCAGTTTTATTGCATTATCCAGTACAAAGATACTGTATGAACAGGGAAGAAATATGGAGAGTTTCAGCAAAAACGCCATTCTCTCTAATCTGAAATCACACACGCTTCCTATTTAACACCCAAATAGAAAATAAATAAAAACATATTGCAAATTACATTTAGATTATAATTGTGTATTGGCGCACAGGTAATATATTTACAATACACTTCCAATCGAGCGTCATTGCAAACAAACTGCACGTCACATACCTTGCTTATATAGTACCAAAGTACTATAAAGTAAGATAATGCACTATAAATGTACCAAAACAGTACTTACTGTTTAACAAACATACAGTAACAGTTTGTTTGTTTGTTAAACAGTAATAAATCATGTTATGTCCTTCCATGTTAAAATAGTTTGGAGCTGAAACCATTTGAGAAAACGTTGGTTTTAGGTGATTTTTACCACATCAAAATACACTTCCATATACATAATGTATAAAGCCATTTGAATATGATCTGTTTATATTTTACAGTTATCAACACTAGATAGAGCTACACCATGGGAGCCTCCTGCGGCTTGGAGGCCTCTGATTCTTGCATCTCTGCTCCCGGTGTCACCTCGCCACTAAAGAGGTAGTAGGGTGGGGTCTGCCGTGCCTCAATGATGAGTACCCCCTCAGGGGACAAGGAGGCAAAGACCGTCAGAGGATCCACGTCAATTGGAATTCTGGGAAGAGAAGATTATGTAAATAAATTACACTAGCTACAGTCTTTTTCAGTTGTGTCATTATGATAACACCTACAGTCAGTAATTGGTAAGTGATCGCTCCTAAACGAAACAGCATATGGACAGCACATTAGCCAATGGGTAATTTGATACTGTTTAGTTCTGCCTATCCTCCTCTCTGGTGGATCAACCACTGCTGTTTGACAGCAGTGTCAAACAGACTATAACTGGAATAAAAGGCTACACAGATAAACTATACTCTATACACAACTGTGCTGGTCAATATACTGCATGTGTTTTTGTGAGTTGTACTGTATGTAGGTGTGCACTGATTGTGTGTTTAATGTGTGTGTGTGTGTATGTTTTTGCGTTTTGCGTACTGTATATGTGTTACTGTACTGTGTATGTTTCCATGTGTTCTGTATGTGTGTGTACTGTGTTTGTGTGCATACTGTGTAAAAAAGAATTATAGTGAGAACAAAGTGCCAGGAGAAATAGCAATTCCTACTCAACGGGGGTCACGCAAAACTCACTGACCTTTCCTCACGACAACAAATACTGTTGACTATACTGGGAAATCTGAGCAATAATTAGCCTCCCGCTAGAAGTACCAAACACCAGGGGAATAACATGGCTGAGGATTTTGACTGTTATTAAAAACGCTCATTCTGTCTTTCTCAGCTGGCACTAATTTTAGAGTTACACTGTCGTGTGCCTACTTGCTGCACTGGAAATGGAAAACAGATGCCTGGGAATTTATTACAAATCTTACAGCTTTGCTGGTGAAGGGAGAGAGCGAGCATACCAAGGTCCTACGAAATAATGACTTGTTCCAGTTACTTGAAAACGTCTGCTACCAGGAGTTTAACAACTGTATATTTAAATCAGTTTTACCCAAATAGTTCAATGTTGTTCCTAATTTTTCTCTGATTTAACAGGGTGAAAGCTAACTGTTTTCTGAGGAGGTTGGTGTAATCATAACTTCCATCTATTAAATATCCATTTGGGGAAAACATGTTTTTCTGAACGTACAAATGTTTTAATAATGTTATGCACTTTTCTTGTAAGATATCTGCATATGTGATTTTTCCCCTAAATAAGATAAATACAATTATATACAATTTATGGTACTATTGGTGACATCAAGAAGATTTCAATGAGCCTAGAAAATACTGTAAGATAATATTCTTGCCTTTCTCTGGTTTCACATATTGCCCTGGTGATTCTTGTTTGAACATTTTTTTAAAACGACATCATCAGAAATGCACAGGATTAAAGTACCTGTATTAGCTGCACCAAAGACAATAAACCCCCCAATAACCCCCAATAACTTTCTATTCTATACACAGACACACACACATGGACACTAAGCAGTCAGTGCAGCCAAGAATCTTTCTGAGTTACGGTAAACAGAAGGTATTCTGGTCTGTCCACAACAGACTGACAGTCTGCTCTCCATTTAATTAGAGCAGAGCCTCCACTGGTGTCTGAGAATTACAGGTCAAGGAGAAAAAGTTAGCATTGCCATGTTAGCTATCAGAGAGTATCCAAGACAACAGGGCTCAGAGAAATATTCACATGGCATTTAATATAGAACAGGTCTATAAAATATACTCTAGAAGCAGTGACCCAAACCATGCTAGCTATAAGTCACACTAGGTTGGGTTGCCAATAAGTCAATATCAGTTCTAATCTGAACTATTTCTACTAAGAAAGTATTAATTTTGTTTTAGCAGGGCATCCGCGCAGAAATGAACTGTACCTTCAAAGTCTCTTATATGGACTTTTCTGTTCTGACATGAGCTAATAATTTACTGAACCTATATTACCAGCAACAGATACAGAAGTAGAGTGACAGGTTGTATTTAACAAACCAATAACTGACTAATAATAGTAATGACACACTTCACTGTGGGACCTGGTGTTTGGTAGCCTTGGAAAGTAAGCTCTGTCCACAGCAGTGACTTGGAAAATGGTCTAATTTGTTATTAGTGTGCTCTGCAAGGCAGGTTGTAGAAAACTGTAGAGGAAAACAGATCTTATCTAACAAATGGAAAACCATTTGTTAGATAAGATTTTACAGCACGTTCTCACACATGGACTGTGTTCAGATTCTCTAATTGTCCACTCACTCACTCATCCCCTATATAGTGTTTGCTACATAGAACACTGACTATGGGAAAAGGGCAGACAGCTGTTGATACATTTCGGACACTACTTGGATGTTGCTGCTTCATAATTAAGCGCTGGATATTTGTAATTATTATCTCTGTCGCATAAACAACCGCCAGAACATCTGAACCACATGTGTGAAGCCATGGACACCAATGTTGCTATTTTTAGATAAGTACACTTGTAATTGACATATCTATTCACAACATTGAAATAATAATTTATAACAAAAATCTTTTCACAACTTTATTTACAACATACTTTGGCTGCACTGCATCCACCTACGCAAGCATGATGGAGACTGGGGAGCTGTAACTATGCTATAAGGCTATATACTAAACTTAAATAAATTGTGAATTAATGTTACCCATTCAAAGCAGTCAAATACATTAAAATAAACATTTGTTTTTAAAGCAGCGGTAGCCCTGCCATTCTTCATCTTCTGAAAGTCTGTCAACACTTTCACAAGACAGGCCGCAATGCCTGATAGTCTGTCGATTGATGTAGGGTACAGATTCTGTACCCTAGATTTTGGTACAGGTACAGGCCTACACCAGCTGACATCATTATTAACCTTAACCATTGTCATGAACCTAAAACCTTCTACATATACAACATATATATATTTAATACATACATTTGCTGCTATTGATAAGGAAGCCTTTAGCTGTGCCCAAGACCTGTGTAGTAGACATGGTCATGTTGGGGTGTAGGGATGTACAGCTACATATATAGTTAGTCACAACAAAAAATACTCACTGTATCTTCTTTGTGAAATTCTTTGTCACTATTCCTCCTTCCTCTTGTTTCTCTTCATGTTTTCCTGTTAAAAGACAGCGTAATGCTAAGTCAGCAGATTGAAATGACCTCAAATGGTGAATCGGTCCCACACTGAGCAACAATGGAAAGCCATGGATGAAAGGAAAGAAATGTACCCACTGTGTTCAATCACAAGGGGAATTTGGGACACAATTCCATGAGTGTCTTTGTAACAAACAAACAAAAGTGTCAGTCATTAGTGTAAAACACCCTGTGTGTAAGCACTGCTCGACAAGTGTACAGTAGCATATGGTTGACTTTTAAGTTTTTCAAGTTGTTGTTTGAGTTGTGTTTTTTTATATACTCAACCCAAAAGCGTAAACCTGTACCGTGATATGAACTGTAAGGGTTGTTAAGGCTCTGTGACACCCCAATATTTAGGACATGGATAGGTAAATGTTAACAAAGTTTAAATGTAATTTTACTGATTGCTATTAAGAGGCCATATCACTGACAATAATGTTTTTTTAAGCTTCTCACCAGACATTTCATTTGGCAGATCTTTAAGACCTAATGGGGGGGTTCCAGTGTTACAATAAGATACACACACTATACATGATAAAATAACTGTTCTGTTTAGCCCTTTCTAAAACTCCCAGAAACATGGTGTTCTCGACGGTCAGGCCTAGTCATCCCCTGTGAAAGACTCCATCTCTGCCCAGTTAATATTCCTTCAGATTCTCTTGCTAGCCTGCAGCTGCTCTGGGCTGCTAAATGTCAATGCCACCAGCAGTGCGGCTCGACACACCCCTCAACCCCCCACACGTACTCTCCATGCTTGGCTATGCGCTACCCTATACCCCCACCATGACATCTTCCCCTATCGAATGTGCTGGACTCAACTAGAAAGCCCCTCTCCCCTCCCCCAGTTGGAGAATGCAAAGCTACAGTAGTTCACCGGTGAAGTATGATGAAGTGATTATAGAAATGTCCTACTTATGACTACTCATCCAAACTCCTCCCCTGGTGAGATCCCTGAAATACCTTCCTGGATGTATCTGAACACTACCAGACACCTCCCTGTGTTTTGCGGGTCCCTTGTGAGGAACATGTCACATTCCATGTGCACTGTGTAAAATTCTCTGGGAATTCAGTTGGCAGACAGGATTTGGCCACACATGACCAACCGTCATTCCCTAAAAACATTTCTTCCACACGTTTTAATGGATATGGGTTGATGTTGTCTCCAATGTGCTCAACATGCTCACATTTAGAAGGAGGTTGGGTCACAGCACTGACTGAATGACCCAACTGGCATACCAACAATGTGTTTATAAAAAGCTCCATGCTGTGGCCTTATTCTCTGCTCTGTGTATCCCTGGTATGTGGAGCATTTTGAAGTACCAGGCTCTAGTCTAGACAGACCGTTTTCACAACAGTTTTGACTTTACAATTATAATACCACAACCAATGGCCAAGATTAAGCATAGTAAAAAATCATCGATAGATAAGAGTGGCACTATTTCACTGTAGTGCCATAAGCCTATGTGGGCTGGAATGTTTGTAGAACTGCTTTTTGTACCTACAGCTTGACATTGCTGGTTTTATTGTAGACAGAGATTGTTGTCACAGGCCATGGCTTACATCGAAATCTAGATCACTGGATGTATGAGTGGTGCTCTAAGAATCTGAAACAGGTGGCTAAGCTTGAGGATTGGGCCTGCCAGGCTGCAAGTCACGATGTGACTCTGTCCTCCTTGCTGGTTATTCATTAGTATTTCCCAGTAATGCGAGCAAGGTAACTGTGAGGTACCTGACTCCAGTTGTTTGGAACTCATTGGTATCAATGTAAAACTTCCTCTCTAGAGGACGGATGATTAGTTTATAGTCACGTGTGTATATGGCATTACATTTACATACTTTACAAAACATTATTTAGAATTAAGAGGTGCCTTTGACTATGAGCCAATAAAGACCCTCATTATCTGAATCTCTGGAAATTAGGAGTGGGGGTGTTCAGAACTCTCACCTGACACTTCCACAAACCCGTCTTTTGTTTTGACGTGTAATTCCTCTGGTTTGAAGCTGTGCACGTTCACGCAAACTTTCCAGGGCTCGCCCCCGGTGGACGTGGGAGAACTCCGGGAGGGTTCACTGTATCTTGAGGTGTACACCGTGGGTCCCCCCGTGGACGCGCGCTGGGGGAAACCTGTGCGTAAACCGCTACCAAATGGCGAGTTGCTGAGGCGCGTGCTCAGACGGCCCGGACGGGCCCAGCCTGGCCAGTCCATAGCAAGGTCGTCTGGGAAAGGAGGCATTCCAAAGTCATCCTCCATAAATCGGGATGAGAGCTGATCCCGGAAGGGAGATTGGTCTCTAAACGGCGATTCCCCAAACGGATCCCTTGGAATCCTCTGTCTGTTGCCCAGCGTGTAGAAGTCTCCCTCGGCCATGTCCAACGACGTCTAGTAAACTGCAACTTCTGATGTTTGTTGTAAACTGCTAAACGGTAATGTGGCTTTTAATGTTTCAAGTAAATATTTTAGGCTTTAAAAACTTAACGATAACGGTTTTACTATTTTAGGGAGTTTTGTAGGCCTACTGTAGCGCATTACCCCTACGCAACACCAAGTCCAACTGTTGACTGAGATAAACTGTTGTTTCTCACCCGTATAAACCTCCAAATGTCTTGAACTCGATCCTGTGAACTCGATCTGGGCTGTCGTTTTTATAATGCAACCCTTTTCCCAGAGGTTGGGAGACGACACAGAATAAATCTACAGAAAGTGCAGGATAGATCCGGGAGCGACTCTTCACAACAGCTGACCAAAGACCCTCCTCTCTTTACCAAATTTAGCCACCCACCACACGTCACTCACGCACACGATGATATAACTTGCTGAAACGACCCCTCCCTTCGGTGATGCATTGGCTTTTTAATAGAAAGTAACGCAAGTCTTAAGGACAAGGGTCAAACACACTGATGTCACAGCACGGATAAATCAATCCAGCTAATGATGTAGGCCTCTGGTGATCCAAGCTTTTATTACAAACACCAAAGCACTGATATTGAGTCGACATGTTTTGAAAGATTCATGGTTTTAAAACGGATTAATGGCAGGCCCTATTGCCTCAGTTTGTGTCTGGCATTTCACTTGTGGCTGAAACCAGCATTACAAAAACGTTGTTCATTTGGTATAAAACTCAGAGTGCATGCTCCTCCCACAAGCGACTAGCACTCCTCTCCACTCCTTTCAGCTGCAGCGCTCATAGACTCACATCTCCTCTGCTCTTACTGCCACAAGCACTTTTGTGCAGTTACGTTTCCAACATAAACAGTAAACTGGAGAGGAAATATGGGGATTTGTGGTCAACACACTATACTTATAACTGAGTTTATAACGTCTTACACTTTATTCCAGACAGGGGGGGTATTTTCAATTTCAGGTGACACATTATTACAATGTCCTCAGTTTCCAAAAAAAAAAGCTTTTGCAATATGCTTATTCATTCACATGGAAAATTAGTATATGCATCATTAAACTCCAAGACACTGAATCACTATTGCTATCACCTTGTTACTGGAATATTGAAACTGAAAATAAATAATAATAGAACATGACTAGAGACCTTATGCACAAAGACAAGTCAATTGACAGCATTACGACAAACAAAACTTTAACAACACTATTATCTTTAAATAACCTTGTAGACCTATACAGACTATATAACTTACAGCCTGTAAAATTAAAATATCACATCCTTTGTATAATTTATACATAGATGCCTATTTACACCACAGTAATTACATATTAAATTTCTTTTTCACAAGAGATAATGTAAACTTTACATGGAGAAATTAAGAGAGAAAGTAGACTACATCATTAATATTATAAATAAATCTTCTGTTGGCACAGTGTCAGCATTGATGGAAAGAGGTTATCAACTTTTTTTTAGCCATGTTACATCCTATTTCCTGTTATGTTTCTTTATAGGCCAATTTCCTTGACATTTAGATAATATAAGTGTGTTGTGTGCATAGAGGTCCTCCTGCCTGAAGCACCTTCAGACCAATTTAACATAACAGACAAATCACTAAAAAAGACTGATATTTTAGATTGTTAACAAATAAACAGAATTCACATGTCAGCAGGTGTATGTTTTCTATTTCAGATTCATGTTCCCTAAAATCTTACTGAATTCAAAAATGGTAAATATGATTTTAATGGGCAAAGGCAAGTCTCAGAGGGGATTAAAGAAGAATGCTGTATAGTGTTTCACTCTAGCTGTTACGACTTTCATCACAATCAATTATGTTGCATAGAAGGGCCACTACTGACAGAACATATACTCACCTAAAGGATTATTAGGAACACCATACTAATACTGTGTTTGACCCCCTTTCGCCTTCAGAACTGCCTTA
>JAOEHI010004351.1:0-10091 GCA_025447815.1 Percopsis transmontana | reverse complement strand
GAGAGAGAGAGAGAGAGAGAGAGAGAGAGAGAGAGAGAGAGAGAGAGAGAGAGAGAGAGAGAGAGAGAAAGAGAGAGGGAAAGAGAGAGAAGGCGGGTCTACATTTGTACAGAAAGGGACAGTTGCGCACAAACACAGACAGGCATACTGCCTTCTACAGTCACAGCCCAGTAATGTGCGAGCAAGTCAGAGAGAGAGAGAGAGCAAGTAGACACAGTATTGTAAGACGGTTAAGACAGTAAGACAGTCTGTCAGTCGGTAGTGATACCGGCAGTAACACAGACACGCAGCAGTTAGAGATTTAGTCAGTCAGAAAGACGATAAGATATTTAGTAAGACAGGCAGACAGCCACTAAGACAGACCAACTGACACTAAGTCAGTCAGTCAGACAGACAGGTAGAGAGACAGACAGGCAGTACCTGTTCTACCATGGCTCGCGACTCATTCAGACCTGCAGTTCTGCTCTCCAAGCCGCCAGCATCTGCCTGCAGCTACCATCAATTATGGATGCCTTCGTGTGTGTGTGTGTGTGTGTGTGGGAGAGTGAGGGGAGTGTTATGGGAGGAGAAAGTGAGCACAGCGGAGGAGGTGCCACGGAGAGCAAATGTAGCGCTACAAAAAAACGCTGATTTTTTCCATTTCTCTATCGCTCTCCCTTTCTTCGAGCGTCTCTCTCTCTCTCTCATAGTCACTGTGGTGGATTGCGTTCCTCTGTGTGTGTGTGTATGTGTTTCATACACTTTTACTCATCAAATATTACTGTAGATACAGTCTGTGTGTTTGTGAGTTTATGTGCACGTGGGTGAACTGGAGAGTATAAAAATAGGTTATGTATGTAGCCTAGCTCTGTGTGTGTGTGTGTGTGTGTGTGTGTGTGTGTGTGTCTTTGAGCATGAGGCAGCCATTTTTAACATCCCACTAAACTCTCTCTCTCTTGGCAGAGAAAAAGCCAGTAAACCATTTGACTTCACACTTGATAATGCCATGAACAGGTTTGCGAAAGAAGCTGCCCTCATGAGACCATCAGATGGAAAAATTTATATAATATAAAGAATATTATATAAAGAATTAATGATACGGACAATACTGTAGGAGCTGCAAGTGTACGCTTATGGGTTGACACAAGCAGTCATTAGCACAGCGTTGCATTTCTAAAGCAAAACATCAGTCACATGAATTAATCAGGTTAACAAAGAGGTGTCTCAACTCTCACTGAATTAGAGATAAAAAATCACAAGCAAATCCAGGATCAATATCCAAAATAGTGGAGGCCAGTATCAGATTGACACATACACGAGCACACACACACACACAGCATCCTCTGTCTGTTTGTCTATCTCTTGAACTACTGTATGTACAGACAAGCAATTTCTCTCTCTCTCTCTCTCTCTTTCACTCACACACACAGCAATGATCCTTTCCTCCCACAGGCCAAACCACAAAATGACATTTTGAAGGAGGAAAACACCAATTTGAGGTCACAAACACACACACACCACACAGTCACAGTAGCTCTAAAATAAGTCCCAACTATTGAATTTCATGAGATATGGGAGGTGGCAGAGAGCACTGGCCCGTGACCCATGTGTACACGCACACATACACACACACCACCAGCTTGAGGTGAAAGGGATTGTGGGGGTTTTCCACAGCCCCTCTTTCACAAATACATAAAGAGCACACATACACAAACAGGATGCACACAGGGCATGGGGCAGTCTTTATAGGACAATTAGGTAATTTAGCAGATGCTTTTATCCAATGTGACTTACAATTACATGGTGCTATTACATGAAGCAGATAGGGGTTAGGCATCTTGCTCAAGGATGCTTACAGGTAGGCCAAGACAGGGGCTTGAACCCACAACCTTCTGGGTGGGAGTCCAACACCTAGACCACTAGACTATCCTGCCCCATAGGAAACATTTTACATGTTTTAATACTACTACTTTTAATAATTACTGTTTAAAATTTGCAATTTGATACCGCCTCGAGTCTGGCACCCCTCCATTTAAAAACGTTTGTCGCCAGCCTGGAAAGTCGACAAAACTAAAAAATTTTCATAAGATGACGACATCAACGTGCATCCGCTGAAACTTGAATATAAATGAAAAGATTGAAGATTGTAGGCTTTTCTCTGTGAAGAAGATTTATTTGCTGTGCTACCGACTGGTTATGGGAAGAGTTTGATCAGATAGCGCCATCAATAATGAAGAACATGGTGCTGAAAGAGAATCCTTTCATATCACCAGTTAATAAACAATATAAGTGTAACCAGTAAATTAAATATTACTTTGATTTACAGTATAAAAAATTGTAGTTAAATTCAATATTTAATGAAACAAGTTTCCATTTTGTTGTACGAAAAGCTTTATATAAACACTTTTTACTTTTTTATCTGCTGACATGATAAGATATGGCATGCTTGTTAAATGTGTGTCAAATTAAGCCTAATTCAAAGAAGATTTGGTGTATTTAATGGAATATTTTCGATTCTAAATTCATATTACATGTATGTAAAATACTGATGTTTAATTTATATTGTGATTGTTATTTGGATACATGTTGATATTGTACAATTTAAAGCCCTTTTAGCTCGTCAAGATTTTGACGAGCGTTTTATTCGTATGTCAGTGAAAAGATTTAAAATGTATTATACTAAATTACACCATACACACACACACAATGCGAAAGTTTGCAACGCAAAAATGCAGGATTTGTTTTATTCGCTTCAAGGTCAATTTTTCATACTTTCGCTTAGTGATGAAATGGGTTGAACCAATCACAGTGAACCAACCATTGATGTCACATTACAATAGCAGAACAACCCATTGTTTACTGTATATTCTGCAGAAGGCGGTAAAAGTTTTTATAAAGGCCAAAAAGTCTACAGAATGATGAAAACATGGCAAAGCATCACTATAAACCTTGGATATGAATATAGTAATTTTAACCATTTTCCTAATGTTAATGAGATTACGTTAGCAATACAAGGCACACTGCTAGCCCACATAGCGATCTCCAAGACATATTTGAACTGGATCTCTGACATCCTGAAAATACTGCCTGAAGTTTCTGCCGCTCCTGAACAAGATAGTGGCATGCCCATGGAGATTTATTTTCTTGTTTAGCAACACTAGTACCAAGTAATCGTCGCTGGATTATTGATTATTTATTTAGTCAGTCCGTCAGTCAGTCTACCCTTGTCTTGTCCTTTTTAATGAAACTGGAATTATGTATGAAGTTTCAAAATGTCAACAATTTTGCCTCTGTTTTTTTCCACTTTTTTGGGTCGTTTATTCGTAACATGCTTTGTGTAAAAAGGGCCTTTTATACGTTTTAACTTCACAGCTAATGTGGTGATGCATTTAATTGAATGTAGAAATTTTGAATTCTCACCATTCGTGATGTTGTGTTCTATGTGCAGGTAAAGCTCGTAAATTCCAATGTTGGAAGACAATTGACCATGGTGCTTCTGAAGTGAAGTGAAATGTTTCATGTGAAATACTACAGTATGTCTACATCTCAGCAGGAGATTGGACAATTTTATATATTCAAGCACTGTACATTAGTACTGTACTGTAACTAAAATGAATATGGTAATAGAATTTTTTGCACTTACACTGCGATAAATGCCGTACAACAGAAATTGAGTCCTTTTGTTTATACAGGTCAGGTTTGACTAAATTGAGTTTGGATGGCAAGCTACCCGGATCTTGGATTAAGACGGATAAGATTGTGCCTGTGGAATTTACTGTTCCAGGCGCATTACGTGATGCAGAAACCAATGGCTGTGTACAAAATAGCTCTTCCAGTCAAGTAGGCGGGTCTTGACACAGTTAGCCAACGCTATGTCCCAGACTTTACGTATGTAAGGGTCTGCAGTGTTAATTTTGACACCAATATTTTAATTTAGTCTTTTTCAAAGGTCTGACTAATAGTTATAGTCACATTTTAGTTGTTGCATTTCTATTTAGTCTAGTAACTGTCAAGTCAACAAAATCTCAGATAATTTTAGTCTACTCATTGTCCTTTCAATTTAGTCATCTTATTTTCTCGTTACATTTTACATTGATAATAACCGTCAACGTGTTTTTAATACACTAGTGTTATAAATATGAAGAAGATGCTCACCTGACCGCAGATAATTTGTTGAGAGTAGCCTAGTAGGCCTACAGCATTGAGCAGACTACATGATGACAAGTAGACAAAGCAGACAAAGCAAGATGAATGCCCAGGAGGCTTTGGAAATGCCAAAGAACTTGGACTGGAACGAGTCTGGTGTGGGTTCAGATGCCGAGGTTGACAACCGACCGAGCACTACGCGCTTACAGAGACAGCGGGTCCCGACACAGCATGCAAAAGCAAACCTGGCATTCGGACAGTTTTCATTTCTTGGTGGACATGTTGACACGTTTGAACCACATGAAAGCGAAGGCAACTGCGGTACCCACCTAGACAGCTTAGCATGTCGCAGCTGAGCTACGTCCTTATTTAAAGCACTTTTCGCATTTCTCAGCGAAATGACACGTAGCTTGGCATTGTGTTTTGCTGCAGCTCTATAGAAAATGTATCCACAGTTCTTGTGTTACAAAAAACTAACTTCGTCAGTCACGGAGTTTCATTGTCGTCAATAAAAATGTACAGTAGATGAAATTTTGTTGGTTATTGTTTTTTCAAGGAATGCGACTGTAACCTTAATCGTCATTCTCTTTAGAATGGGGGTGTTTGACAAATATTTTCGACACAATATTTGTTGACTAAATTAACACTGCCCCCTGGTACCGACAGCAATTATGTGTGTTTGGAAAAATTATTTCCACATGGGTCTTTTTGTGATTGGTTGAAAGTGGTCCAATCGTCTGCTAATGACTTGATTGAGAATTGAGAGTGATTGACAATTGACAGATTCCAGACTGATAAGTAAAATGAATCAAATTGTATAGGTAGTGCTTGGACGATTTTAACCAGGATAGAAAGGCACGTGTCTGTGTGTGCATTACTGAGAAAGGATTTGCCTTATTTTACCTTTTACAAACATTCTGGTGTCTTAACCAAATGCTGGTTAAAGCTACAATGAATATTTGTCCTTTTGTTCTTTAAGAATACAGATGTCTACCACTGTCTCCCTAAATCCATTCCTACCTGTCCTATTCTTACCTATTATTCTTTACTGGTGTCTTTCTCTTTCTTTGTGACTTGGTCACACTGTCTCTCTCAATTCAATATAGAATTCAATTCGGTGAGATTTAGTGGAATGAATCTCACTCCAAAAATAATCAGTTTCAGATCAAATTCAGACCAAATACTAAACAGTGCTTCTGCCCAGACAAGCCAGAAAACATTGCCGGTACAGACAACATAATAGGCACATCAGTGTGCTGTGTACATACATTACCACATCACCAGTACAAACATTACCAGTACAAATGTCATTTAAGAATATGAGCACATTAACAAGGGTGACCACTTCTGTCTCATCATAATTTCCTGAAAGAGTATTAATGTCTTAATTACCGTAAAACTTAAATAAAAAGCCGAGCCCCAATTAAACGTCCCTTTTACTGGCCGGGTTTGGCTACATGTTTTGACAAATAAAAGTTTCAATTAGATGCCGGGTCTGTTTTTTATAGAAGTTTGTTGGATGTATAAAATCTCTTAAAGCCCACGAGTCACCCGCTTGAGCTAGATCTAAGCAGCTTAGATCGCGCATACTAATATACAGTATATGTTTAAACTTTTGTCAATATGGACATGCTACACATCGATCAGTTAGATTCTCCACAATTCAATCATTCAGTTCATTTTACGGAAACCATAAGCACCAAAGTATAATTAATTCACTTTAAAGTGGTCATTAAATCCAAATATGTGTCCATTCCTCGATTATTTATATTCCTTTAGTCCGTAAGGGTCCACAGATCAAAAGAAACAAAACATTTTTTTATAAAAAATTAATCCAAGTTGTGAATATTGTCAGGTAAAGTCCATTGCTCACTGTTTGCTAACTTCGTTCGTCAAACAACAAATGAATGATTCGTAATTGATGTTATTCAATAGCTAAATTTTTAGTAATATTTAGTATATATAGTAAAGTAATATTCATACTGGTTTAAATGATAAACTTGATAGTATTTCCCATCTTTGCTGAGGAAGAGTTTTGTGCGAAAGGAATTAAAGGTCTGTCCCATACAGACGCTTGTCCCAAATATAGGCAGGCCCGGGCTATTAAAGTTTTACGGTAATTGAAAAATAATTACTTAAATTACATAACATAAGGAGAGAATAGCTGTAAAGTGGTGAAGCCAGGCTGGGTGTTGACGTATGTGTGTCTTTATATAAGGAGACAAGGTGTGCTTGCCTGCTCGACCTTACTATCCTTTACTGAAGCTTCTATAAACCTCTTTTCATACAGCTAGCGTCCTGTGCTATGCTCTCTGCTCGGTGGTGAAAACACGCTACATAACTGGGTCACGCCCTCCGGCACAGGCTGTACAATTCACTTTGTACATTTTACAGAAAGAATCACTGCAAGCTCGGCCGTGACATCTTTTACATTGTTGCTATGGTTACAAAATAACCAGCCTCTTTCCCAAAACAGGATGGCTTTACATAATTAGTGTCATTTTTTGGCCTTCAAGAAGAGAGCTTAATGGACCTCAGTCTGTTTGATCTACAATATTCTATAGGCGTTTACACCAGGGGCCAGAAAAACAGAGAAAATTCAAAAGAAGATCAGAAATTACCAGTTGAGACAGAATTACTAATAAAGCATAGATATTACCAATACATACTAGTACAGACAACATTACCAGTACCAAATTTTGGATTTATATGTCACCAGTAAATACATTACCAGTAAAGACATTATCAGTATAGTGGTAACATTAGCGGTAAACAAAATTTGCCTTGTAAGACCCTTCTGATCTTCAATCAAAAGTTGATACACATACACCTCAGTCCCCACGTGGTTCTTGTTCTGATTGGTTTAAGGTGGTCCAATCGCCTACTAATGACTTTGACACCTATTGGTACCGCCTCTATCCAGAACAAATCATGGAGATTGCAAAATCAGGAGGGTCTATAACTAGGCTAAAAACACATTACTAGTACATAGGCCTTCCCTGTTTAACTACTGTTTATTTTATATATCTTACACTAAAATATGTATCAGCAAGAAAGTTCTGTCAAGTGTGTATCAGTAAGATTACTTTAGGCATGACACAAAAAGAAATAACATATTGTCCAGCATTCATTCACTTGGAGTTTGAAAAAAACAAAAAGAGTACCAGTACTCGTTCCAAAGTCAGCCGCTGCTGGTTATGATGATGGGTTTACACTTCTAATTAACATTGAGCACAGTCAAATTATTTACCCTGCACATTTCACAGTGCAACTGTCCTCGCCTAAAGGTCTATTTGCTCCCTTTTTTTGTGAAGATAAATACTGTCAATAGATGGCCATTTTCTAATTATTCATATTTGTAGAAAATTCACACCTAGTTTGTCATATGAATATATATAGCCCTATAGTCTAGACCTATAGACCTATAATCTATACAAAGCATGTCTTTGAATGAATTTGACTCTGAAGTTTGCAAAATGAAAGGCAGAGAACAATGAATAATTCAGCGTTTGTTTAATGGAGCATAATTTTTACACATCTAATTTTTCTCCATTAAATGTGAAAAAACACCTTCCCTGATCCAAATGGTGATTTACTAGACTTTCACATGACTGTTTGTGTGTATGCCTACGTGCTGATGCATGTGATTCAAACACCTCCCTCCCAATGACACCCGCCAACAGATGGGCTGTATATTGGCAAATCATTTGGTCTTATGTTTTCACACCCACTCTCTCACAACCCACTTTATGTCGCTGTCGCCCGACCATAATGGCTTTCACTTACTACAAAGTGTAAACATTGATAGCGACAATACCAGAACATCTGTGGGCTCCAGGACGCCTCCTCTTGATAGGCAAACACACGGCTGCCGCTAAATGTCAAAATAAGCCGTGCTGCCGTAACGATGACAGATGCCAGTCCTCCACATGCACTTAATGGGGAGAGGAGAGGACGTGAAAACTAGGACGTCGGGTGGCTCTGCTAGCACGCTGAATGCCTCGGCGACCTGATGGATGTGCACACTAACAGATACTTCACATGTGTACACAAAAACAGAGAGCCAAGGTTACCCAAAGAGACAGGTTGACAAGCGAAAGGACAATGGCAAAACAAGCACACAGCCATGACCTGGTGTTCCAACCGTGTGTGTGTGTGTGTGTTTGTTTGCGTGTCATGGTCTGTGTATCTCAATACCAGTGACAATTTAGTACACAAATTCCTGTACTTAATACAAATGTACTTTCCATGTCACGATTGAGAGCACAGCTAGCCACCCAGGTCAACGAGGAATGAGGACACTCATGCCTCCACCTGAGGGTGGACAGAAGCCAGCATCTGTTGAGACTAAGTACTGCTGACATTGTGTTGGAGGCAAATTCCCAGGTAATTAGCTTTGTTAGCAAACACACTGTGGCCAGTGTTAAAGACATTAAGGTTGGCTAGCATGCTTAGCCGCCAGCTCATACTCAAGCTTGCTAGCTGTGTAAATTGTATCATATTTATCTCCTTTGCATAAAGAGCTTGGCGTGCTCAACAGTATGTCTGGTGGCTTAACTATATAACCTAGTTTTTGTCTAGTATGTCATACCTGACATACTTTTCACATTTTTACCACTGAAAAGGAAGATTTTCTCTTACTTCCGTTAAAATCTAATTTAGAGGCATGTAGTAGGCCGTCACAACAATAATTTATGGTGATCCAAAAAGAAAACCACAGAAGCACATTCTTGAAATTGAAACATTTAGCTTCCTAGTGTAGCGATTGATGGTTAGTGTGGCGACAATCTAAATAACCATACATTGCAAATTTTGAATGTAATCCAGAGCAAGAAACCTCTTTTCACTATTTACTGAACAATCTAAAATGGTTGCCAGCAAGCGCTATTAAGATAACTAGGGCTGGGCGATTAATCTAATTTTAATTTCAATTACGATTTTAGCTTCCAACGATTATGAAAACAACGTAATCGAGATAAAGCAATTATTTTGCCGCATTCCATTTAGCAATGATGCTCTCATTTTGTCTTGTGTTATAAATCCAGTGCTTGGAGAGCCTCGGTTCTTTAAAGTATAGCCTACTATATGCTGACAATAATTTTTTTGATATGCCTTTAAAATTAAACACTTTGCTCTTTTCACCAGTGTTTCACTAGACTATGGCATTTCCTGGATGCTCAGACACCAAAAATACAATCAGCGATATTTTATGAATACTTTTTCTATCGGCACAAACTGTTTCACATGCCCAATATTGGTGTAATTAGGAGATTCGCTGGAAAGAAATCTTTTATATGCTTAGAACACTAAGCCACAATGTTTACACTCTATTTGTGAGCTTAGCAGGACATCCATTGCCATCTGTAGTGGGGCTTTAGGGTGTCGCACATGTGCAATCAACGCACACAGGTCCGTGCAGACACATTTATAATTATATAATTATATTATATAAAATAATTCACTTTCAGTTGAATTTAAAGAACAAAGAAATCTACTGTTAAAATACTTTTTTTTAAAGTAAAAGTTTAATAAATTCATGATGTTTTAGTCAATGAGTAAAAGTTTTAAACAATCGTGATCTCAATATTTACCAAAATAATCATGATTATGATTTTTGCCATAATCGAGCAGCCCTATTGCTAACTTATTGCTGTAGTTCATTTCTAACTGAGTTGTTGTAGTTGGGTAGCTGGCTAAATCTGTAATGTAGTCACACACTCCCTCTCTCCCTGTCTTTGTCTTCCTCTCTCTGTTTCTCTCTTATCGATAACACTCCGTTTTCTGGGGATGCTTAGTAAACTATTTATTCAGGGAGGATGCACTGTGTGTCACACGGGTGCTCCAATCACTTACAGTTTTTTTCAGTCGCTAACAAGCGTTTGTCCAATTAGTTGTCACATTTTCAAAACTCTAAACACAATTAGCACAGCATCGGTCTTTTGTGGCCATACCATTCACACATTTCA
>JAOEHI010004350.1:0-10092 GCA_025447815.1 Percopsis transmontana | reverse complement strand
CTCCAGGAAAAATGGAGCCCCGATCTCGACCTCATTCCTCTTCCCTGGATAAATGTCAGTAATACCCTCCAAAACACACACACACACACACACACACACAATAACGACCACACATAATGCACAATAACAACCACACACACACCACCCGGACTTTATCTGGCCATTTCTCTATTCTGTCAGTGTTTTATTCTTTCTTTCAAGTCATTCATTCTTTGTTTTGTTTTGTAACTTTATTTTTATTCATCCTTTTTTCATCACACCTGTTCCCACTAGTTTAGTTTAGTTAGATTAAATCCCATTTATATGGTAATTAAAGGTACACTAGGTACGATTTTCCATGTGTTTAAAGAGGTGTTTGTGGAGCTACAGCTACAGCTCGGCTCTGTGACTTTGTTTTAATGCTTTTTTAGACAACAACGAAGTTCTGTGGCTTCCAAGGTAATCACTGTTTCTGCTGTGGGCTAGATCGTCAATGCAGGTTAATAGGAGAAAAACATTGTGTTTCTTTTTTTTTGGTTGGCTGTGTTGTCGCCTTATCCTTATGGTTCTGGGATATGTATTCTCCATTGTTTGTGTGTGTGTGTGTGTGTGTGTGTGTGTGTGTGTGTGTGTGTGTGTGTGTGTGTGTGTGTTGGGGGTCAGTGAGGACTCCAATCAGGGGAGGAGGGAGGGGTCAGAATGTTTGTGTTTTGATTTAGGTCTCAGGCACCGCCTTAGTGTAGTTTTAAATTAAGTTGTTTAATTACTATAAATGTAGCTCATTAATTAAAGTGCAGACAGGTCAAACCAGTTTTTATCCATAATGCAGACAGACAGGTAGGTAGAAAGAGAGATTGTGGACATACAGGCGGACGGACGGACAAACAGGTAGGCAGGCAGACAGAGAGACAAATAGACAAACAGCTGGGTTTTTCATACATCATACACATTTACAGAATCTGTTGAACAAACAATTTATTCAGAAAACCTTGAAACTTCACTGCAGCACCGGCACGTGTGTGTTGATCCCACACCCACACCATAAGGAGGTCAGCACCTCTCTGCCACTAACACGATGAAGCAGAAAAGCGATTCGTCCTTTGAGGAGGAAGCGTTTGACTTTTTCTGTCTTGAAAACGGAGCGATGAGAATACGAAATGGAAAGGCGCTTCATCTGGGGGAAACAAACGACAGGAATACCAGAGTACTCTCTCTATCTCTCCTGTCTGATAGAACCCCCTGTCCCCATCACTCCATCATTCCACCAGCTCTCATTTAGAGAACTGCAACTACACTCCACTGTTACGGTTGTATTACTGCTATAGTACTGGTACACAGTTACACTATATATTTGCTCTCTTTCTGTTATCCTACTCTCTCTTTCTTTCCTCTCTATCTGTCCATCATTGCTGGCTATCCATCATAATGTTACACACTTCTAATTATCTCTCTTTCCCTTCTTCTCTCTCTCTCTCTCTGTCCATTATTCCTGACTCTCAAGTCTTCCGCAAGAGCAGCCCCCACGAAATCCCCCCCACCGTTGCTCTGCAGCAGATAAGTAGGCAGTTACCTAGCATGCTGCGGGAGCATGGCGCCCCCTAGAGGCCGGACCGGACACCACGTGAGGAAGAAGAGAGAGAGAGAGAGAGACAGAGAAAGAGAGAAAGAGAGAGAGAGAGAGAGCGAGAGGGAGGAGTATTAAAGTTTAACTGGGTTGATTATTACGTCTAATTTGTCGTAAGTGGAGTAGATATTTTGCTCTAATGGAAACAGACATAATTATTCTTTCATGTTTACTGGTGTTTATGTCTCCCTGATGGCAGATCAACCGTCTGCAACCTCACAGCGAATTCAGACAATGTAAAGAGGATCATTCTCCTGTGCCACGGGAGGTCCAGGCTCTGCCGGAAAAACCACACTGAGGGGGAACCTTGGCCTAGGTTTGTGAATCAGCTGGCAATTCACTATACAATAGGATGATGGGGCGCAATGAAGATACAATACTATGACCCAACGGGCCATTCTGCGATACATGATGTATTGAATTCCAATCCTTCACAATTCTATTATCGGTCCATAGAACCCCAAATTCCCTACTGTTAATGCTGTTTATGTTTTGAAACTGTGCACATAAGTGCATGTGGCAGTAGGGGGAGAGGTAGAGAATATGTATGCCTATGAGCTCTGTGGGAAGGGGAGTAGTGATGAGTGCCAACTATTCAGCAATCATTATAATCTTTCATACACCTGTCCCCACTGCCCAAGTGAAATCCTCAGAGCCAAGCCATAGCCTGTCCCAACATAATCCGTCAAACAGAGCGGCAAATACATAATATTCCAACCTAGCAATGCAGGAATCATATAAAGTGTGCATGGGAAATGCCAGCGAGTTATTTCAAAAATAGTGACAACACGTCCATCAGTGTCTGAGTGTTTTTGGCGCTACGTGGGCTGTGTGGACTCTGTGTTAGGTGGATTTAACAGTAACTTGTCATACACAGAACACAACAGTACACAGAGAAAACATTTAAACAAAAATATTGATAGTTCACTAGAGACCTGTATCACTGTCCTGACCTGTCTCACTGTACTGGTCTTTCTTGCTTTCCTTCCGTTTCACTGTGTTGTGTAATTGTCCTGGCTTATCTTATTTGCCTGTCTCCATGTCCTGACCCGTTTCATTAGCTAGGAATCTAGCACTAATACGTAATTTTAGCTTTTATCAAAAGCCTTTCAGCTGGGAGTCGAAAACCCATACATGTAAACCTAAATAATCACAATAGTAGAATAATATGTATCAGATACAATTTTTACTAATAAAAGCAGTTTGATGCAGAATGTTTGACGGTTGTGAATTGTGTTTCTTACTGTTAAATACACAATCTAAAATCAACACGTTTCATTATTTAAACTAAGAACGTGTTCTTGTGTGGTTTAGACTGTCAACATCACAGACACACACAGACACACACACACACACACACACAAATAGACACAAAAACTCACACACAGATACAATTTTTATACAGTTTACTTCACATCTTCCCCCAGCACACACACACACACAAACACACACACACACACACACACACACTCACACACACACAAACACACACACACACAAACACACACACACACAAACACACACAAACACACACACACACACACACACACACACAAACACACACACACACACACACACACACTCACACACACACAAACACACACACACACACACACACACACACACAGAGGGGGTCCACTATGTTTCAAGGCGCCTTTGATGTCCCTCTTTGGTGCGTGCCTCTCTCGCTCATTCTCCCAACTGTAGTGAAATATAATGGATGGCAGCGAGGCAGCCACAGCTCTTTGTTGCCATGGCGATGGAGGACGTGCTAAGCTGCGTGTTGAGATAAGCAGGAGGGACCAACACAACCGTCCGACAGACGCTGCTGATTTTTACATCCCTCTGTTTAAAAATGATGAATAGGGCTCTCTCACCGCAATGCACACACTACAGGGTGTGTTTGGTGTGTGTGTGTGTATTTCCGATGGGGCCAGATCCTCTTCAAAGAAAGGCTTTTTCCCCTCATTCTATACCTCCCTGACTTGGGAGTAAACTGATATTTCAGTTGTAATGTTTCTGGGGTAGAAAATGAATATGTGTTTTCATATTTCTCAGGTTTTGTTTGGAGGTTTCACTCCGGAGGCTACTTACCTGTAAAGAACTCGCTGCTCAAACTCATTCAGACTACAGGGCAACGATGGACGCTTTTCGGAGAAGTGTCACAGTAGGGTAAACACATGCTCATAATGTTAATCATTGGTCTGTTCCATGTCGTTCTACTTACTGTAAATTAAATGGACCTACCGCATATTTAATGTTGTGAGCTTACCCTTTTACAACACCTCTGTGAAAAATGTCTACAGACCTGCCATGTGTGCTCTTGAGCAAGACATTACAGTTTTCATTTATTGTGAGAAACTTTGGCTGAGAGAATCTGGTATACTGTATATCAACCCCCCCTACACACAGACACACACACACCTCCATATCTTTGGCATGTAAACACCATCTGTTCGAAGACTAGTTTAGAAAGTAAAAGTACTAGCATTGATCATATTAATGTATCACAGTTATGTAAAAGTGATCTTCTGAGCAGTATCCTTTTTTGCTAATCTAGGTGAAAAACAATGTTTAGCATCTTTGGCTCCAAGAAGCTTTAATTTTTAATAAATCTATCATGATATATCAGTACTCATAAGTACACACAGTACACATAACAGTACACATAACTGTAATGCATACTGTATATTAATAAGTTATATTAAATCTCCATTAAGCATTTTTGTTTCGCCAGCAGGGGATGGTAATTCCCCAACAGATTTCAAAACAAACTTGAGGCTATACATGGAGGGAGGCTATACCCATCCCCGCCATGCGCTCCCCAAACACAGCTAATTTATATCTCTACGGGCACATTTGACGTTTATAAAATTCAGACTGAATATATAACGAGAGTAGAGGATTTTAAATAACGACAAAGCGGCTGGTGGTGGCTCAGGGTTGTTGAAGTAGAATACCAGTCCTCAGTGATACCTTCTGATAGCCCCAAGACCATTTTATAAAAAACACAGGGAATTAAGTGCTTGTGAAAATGTCTTAGACTAACAGTAGAACTTTTGTATTTTATTTTTAAAGATTTTTAGCAGCCTAGCCTCTGCCCATAATTAGCTCTGTCTTATTTTGGAAGTAGGGGATCGGGCACCAATCGGCGTACAAGTCCTACTGTAGCAAGAAATCCAATAGCCTAGCCTGTTGCTACTTTTCCTATATGTTTCACTTTATTGGACCCGCGAGCATGAAGCCAATCTAAAAATAACTATCTTCTCCCTAAACCTATCCATATTGACATACACCAGCCTTCAACAGCCGAAATTTTTTTGAAACTGAAGTTTGCAGAAACCACTAGTTAAGATAAATTAGGCTACGCTCCATGTCTCGATTATGACGTGTAGGAAAACCACCAAGAGAAACTTTGGGTGAGGTCAATAAAAAAAATTGACAAAAACAAACGTACGTTTTTTTAATGCTCAAAGTTTGGACAGATTATTCGGATGCCCCCTCTGAGATTTAGCCCCAGCCCAGTGGAAAATATCATTGGAGTTTTAGCAGGCCACGTATTATAACAATAGAAATATACAATTCATCAACATACAACATACTATATACATACTACTATAACTGTAGCACCACATATATGTATTGGACTGATAAAGGTAAGTGTATTAAATTATTCATACGCAGCTCGTCTATAGAACAATAGTGCTCTGAAGTCAGAGCAGGTCATGTGACCTGTGAAGTCAGAACCAGGAAGTGTTTGGGCAAACAGCAGCATGAGTTATGTGGAAATAAATCTCTAATAGAAGAGAGCTAAGTGTGCGGAGTTGTGTGTTATTGATATGCAGAGGTCTTTCAGGCAGGACACACAGATTACACATTCATCCTACACAGTATACAGTACACACACACAAACACACAGGGGTATTCAAAATGCAATTGCTTTTTGCTTATAATATGTACAGTAGGATGGGTACTGTTACCCTCCATAATATTTTCATGCAGGTAGGCTACTTGTGTTTTCATGTTTAAAGCAAAGCTTCTGTCTAACTAGTAATATTGTCATTTTTCATTACATATTACACTGTACAATGTAAACTGTATAATGATAATTTATTGCAAAAACCTTGGCTGTGGAGAGCTTTAACCATGTCTATATTCCTGTTCCATCTTCAGGAATATAACACCTGGTCAGTTTGACATAACAAAATAACATGATTTCCCACAATGCACTGTGAGAAGTCGTTTGTAGATACAGCTAACATGACAAATGAGCACTACCTCCTCTCCTCTCCTGCAGGAGAACCTGGACGCTCATCTTTCCTCCCCTCACGTCGGAGATATTCCAAACATGCTACAATGAGAAATAGCACCTTTATTTCGCAGTCTGAGCCAAGCACTCCAGAAAAGATTCCTGTTCTCCAGCCTCTCCCAAGTGACGTGGAGAGCGGAAGAGAGGAAGCGAGAGAGAGAGAGAGAAACGGTGTCGTTTATCCTCCATCTGAAATGAGTTTGGTACTTACGCATGTAACTATCCAAATTCAATTTTCTGTGGATAATTCTAATGTAGTGCATACATTAGAAAATGTATTTGCACAAATGCTGGGAGAGGAGAATAGCTTGAAAAGAGAAGTGCAGTCGGGCTTATTACGCCTCTGCCAAGACCCAGGCAGGCAGCAATTAATCATATTTTTGCTTTGGGTTAGAATACTGATTTCCATCTCGTGCACTGGAAATGTAATATTTTTCAAGCTTAAAATCCTTCCAGAAGTATGTTTGGATGTGAGGCCTTCAACCGAAAGCCCTGTCTACCTTTCTGTCTGTAGTGTAGACATCTGTCCACCCCTCTGTCTTTATTGTGCCCATGTCACTTGTCTTTGTCTATTTTTGATTGTAAAATATTGGACTTTTAAAGGCATTAGCAGTTTTGTGAGGAGTTTTGTGAGTCATGTATGTATTCCACATACTGAAAGGAAATGAGACCACGGACATAAAGTTGCCAATTTTATCGTAATGATTCTAAATGCTTGCCTCCGGGTCAGATTCTCTGAACAATATGACTGCTCAGAGGCCAGAAAGTTATTCTTATCTTACTTCATCCCTGTACATATTTTGCAAAACATCCGGAAGGTCCTGGGTTTGATTCCTGATATGCACATATGACTACCTGACAGAATCCTTGATATGGAAAAAGTTAAACCCCTTGCTCCAACCCCTAATGCTTCATAACACTTGTAATTGTACTCACTGTAAGTCACTTTAGATAAAAGTGTCTGCATAAATGGTGTAATTTTCTTTACCGCGACTCAACGGGGCTCATGGGAAAAGCAGTCTTTACCCTGTGAAATGCTGTCCCAAGCCCCATTGAAACTAACTGCATGACATTACATGGGAACACTTTAATTAATTGATACAAGTGTGTCTGTACTGGGTAGTACACTGGGTGGAAATATACTGGCACACAGAAAGTGCTGCTGTTTACAGGATGTATCAGCAGTTACTACGGTAACGGGCGCTAACCTCTGCCTGCTACCATGGACAAAGTTATGTCTAAAATGATTTCCTCAACTACAGACAAAAAACAAAAGGTCTGTTTAAAGACAAATAATATATTACTGCATATACAAAACACAAAGAGTGCATACGACTACTTCTATTTTGATTCAGCTAGGCTAAATCAAGGAACACAACCATTTTTATTTGGAATGTTTTATAGATCAGACATTTGTCATGTCTATAATTGTCACGATCGGCGCGCTCACGGCCATGCGCGCATCGTGCCTCCTTTCCCCCGCTACGCACCTGTGGAGCATTAGGCCCACAGGTGCAGGACATTAGGCCGTAGAGTATTTAGTTTCCCCAACAACCCCAGGGGTTGGGCATTGTTTCGGGTTTTATGCCCTGTACGTGTGTGTGCTTCATTAAAACAACGCTGTCTAGCGTTTCATCGGTAATTCAGTACGTGTGTGTTTTTGCTGGCTGCGCTTACTCTCGTCCAGCACACGCCGTTGTTACAATAATGGCTTGCTGTAGAAGTAAAAGCTACTTATGGTGCTATGTAGCCTGGACTTCGAGTATATGGTTCTGTGATTATATGATGCGTAAATATATATTTTTGTGAAAGCAGCATGGGGAGAAAATAGACTTCAAAACTATAGTCTTCTCTGTCGACCTAAAGCCTGATAAGTGTAATACTTCAGCACAGATGTTACACATTGGGACTAAACGAGCCCTAACATTTTTTGTGTTTGTGTGTGTCAGTCCAGGTTGTTAAAATGTCAGTGCCGACATTCCCAGTTGCAGCTTTTAATTAAGTTGATAATAATTCCCAGCCTGTTTTTAACAGAAAACCGTGAGAATAGCTTACCGTGTATGAATTAACTTTTCTCACACTGTCATTAGAATATTATTAATAATAAATGCTTTATAACCATTATCAGGATGTCAAACACATTTTCAGAGGCAGGATATTGTTGTTCTGTCCTTGGTTTAAATTATTGCTGAGATAACAGGATCTCACCAGGAAATCACTGAGAAAGAGATCGATTTATTTTCATGTTTGTGTTTGTCACCTTGATTCACGATTAATGGACACCAAAATGCTTCTTACGCTAAAAGTTTGAAAACTAGTTTCTATGGTCATTTCAATGTTGAGTGAATATCTTTCATCTTCATGGTGTAAAGTGAAGAATAAACGCACATTTTTTATATTATTTTTTACAGCATTTAGCAGACGCTTTTATCCAAAGCGACTTACAATTACATTGTTCTATTACATGGAGCAGATAGTGGTTAGGCATCTTGCTCAAGGATGCTTACAGGTAAGCCGACTCTGGGGTTTGAACCCATGACCTTACGGCTGGGAGTCCAACACCTAGACCACTTGACTATCCTGTCCCTGCACTATCCTGCAAATGAAATAAAAATATTTCGGATGGAAGAATCATAACTTTTCGGAAATATCTTGTTTATAAATAAACAACAATGAAAGCAGCAGGGAACAAACCTAGCTATAGGCCTACTATAAGATCTCAGCCTGCATCTAGCCAATCAAACGTCTCTCCTACTGTATATCAACTCTGATTGGAATTGTCAGTTTTGCCAATTAAATCTGGTGATTTTTCTCTCACCATGTGCAGTTGTTCAAAGTGCAACATGTTATGTTTTATTCATATTACCGAGTAACACCTGAAACATAAACGATGTTCTTCTGGAACATTAAAAAGATGGCAGACAAAGATGTTTCAACCCCGTTCTGATTTGTCTTTCATTGTTATCACCTTCATTTCATTTTATATATCAGAATGTTCAGATTTTTCTCCTCCCCGGCTTCAAGCACTCATCAAAACACTTTTAACCATCTGATCAAACGCTCTTTTGAGCTTTCTGACGCAGGTTTGATGAGCTCACGTTAAGACGTTTTTTCGACTTTTTTTTCCCACTATTCACTGTCGTCTTATTTTCCAGGAAATAGAAAATACTCCTGGATTTGTCTCCCACCTCCTGCAAACACCTGCAATCGTCTGGCTTCTCCCACGGCCTGATGGTGGCGTTGCAAACAGCAGGTAATTACAAAGCTGGAACACTAACTCCATTAGAACACAAAGACAGATCTTAATCTGCTCGAAACAATATAAACCAGGTTTTGTTTCATCTTCTGTCGGCCTGTGATATCCTGTAGCAAAACACACATATGCTGTTGTCTTCATCACACACAGACACACACACAAACACCAGAAAATCCTCTGCTATTTCTGCATGATGCTTTTGCCCAGTGTGGTGTGAACAATGCCGGTGTTAAACGTCTTTGCCTGCCAAACGCTTCAGAAGGAATATGAGGATTCTGAGCAGAGTCCCTCGGCAGCACTGATTGCTGACATTAAAAGAAAGTCTTTTTGCCAGGAGCCTGAAAACAATGACTCACTGAGAAGGTCTGGACCAGCAGGAAGCGAATACACACTCCCACACTCACACACATGTAGAGTTAGTAGGCGCTTGCCTGCCTTTAATTGATTTATAAAACTGAAGGCCGATAATGTAATAAACAGAGCCTGACCGGTGGGTCATATAACATACTGGCGATTTTTATTTTATTAAAAAAATAATTTAAATTGTAAAGACTATCCACTTCTATCCACGATTATTTTGTTGAAAATTGCTATTTCATTTGCACTGTGATTTACCACCATAAAGACTGTTGCTTTTTACCTAATTGAGAGATGGTTTTGGCGTACTGTTGGAGAAGTTAGTGGTAATAACATGCTCAAATGCATATTTTGGCATGCCAAAAAACAAGGTAGTGTAAAGAATTACAGTTTTTTTCAATCGCTAACAAGCGCTTACCCATACTTCAGATACTTTTTCTAAACTCTTAACACAGAGTTTCACACCTACAAAACACAATTGGCCAAATGAATAATTTTCTTCTCAAAAACACATTTTGTTAAATATATACTAACTCTTCATTTCAAAATAGAACACATCTTTCTCTG
>JAOEHI010004349.1:0-10093 GCA_025447815.1 Percopsis transmontana | reverse complement strand
ATAATTGCATATATAATAACCCTGTAACGGATGCTTAACCCCGGCCGCCCTCCGGCACACCCCCCCCCCCCCCCCCCCCCCCATCCTTCCCGGGGTCAGCTGTAGAGAAAGGCGGATAAGCTGATTAAAGACGGTTGTCTTCTCACGTCGCGACCATCACAGGCTTGCCCATCGGCTGACCCCCGCTCTCATGAGAGAGGTACACCTAAACCCCAGATTCCACTCCCCTGTTTGGATAAGTCTGTTGTTTATGGGGTTGGATGACAGCTCGTGGCTGATATGGGATAGCAATAAGTTAGGGATTTGTGTCCAGAGTGCACTGGGTTAACTGGACAGCGTTGGATCGAAGGTTGTTTTTCTTTCTTTCTCTTTGGTTGGACTCCGCTGGGCTTTCCACCGCTGGGATGTTTCTAAACCTATGGCTGCGACGCGACACTTTGATTCTGATGCGTGAAGTCACATCGCATATTTTAACATATCAAAGAGGCTTGTAAAGACCCCAGGCAGTACAGTACATCTACATGTACTCCCAGTTGGCCCGGGATAAAAGTTTCCTGGGCTCGCGCAAGCTCTCTTTCTGCAACACACCTTGCTGTCCTGGCATAACGAACAAAAAAAAAAAGAAATAATAAGATTCATGGCCGACCGGAATATTGTTTCGGAAAGGTCTCTTTCTGCCCACTTTGCCTGTTTGATTGACGGGTGGATTGACACAAAGCTACGCCACGCCGTTGCAAATCCCAGAGGACAAGATGATGAACTGCAGTCACTTGTTTTTTGACGTGAGCCCCATCTATTTATCACGCGGTGACGTCGTTTTATCCCCCAATGACAGACGTGGGAGTGGAGAGGTGAAATGTGCCGTGCTCACAATGAATGATATCCAGGATTTAAGGTCAAGCTCGTGTCTATCCCTGCTTCTGCTCTCACTAAAGCAAGCCTACACACACACATACACACAACGTGGCAAGCTTAAGCCAACCCCAGAGTTACAGACAGACACACACACACACACACACACACACACAAAAGTACAAATGAAGGGGGGGCACCACACACACACACACACACACACATGCTAGCCAGCTCCTAAAGCTATTTCCAGGCAGGGCGGTGGAGTGTGTCCTCATTACCGTCCAAGAGTGTGTAGTCACTACTCAGTCACAGCTCCTGCTGCCAGAATGGGATTTTCTCCTCTTTTCTGCCGCTGCCTCCTCCACCTCTTTTTCACCTTACCTCCTCGTGCATATCGCTTCATCTATTTCTCTGACAGAAAATCATTATCGGTCAGGAAAGACAATTTCCTTCTGCTATGGACCCTTGTATGTCAAGTGTGCTCGTCCGTGCGTCTGCGTATCTGCTTCTTGCCCCCACAGTCTCACCGCCATAGCAAACAATTATTACGTTTGCACACGTTCACAATTCACAATGTTGGCATATTCTAAATTATAGTGGAATATAACCGCAACTGCATGTAAATGAAGTAATTGACAAGCTTACTGTACAAGAAAGCATTTCCCGCTCTCTCTCCCTTCCTACGCAAGTACAGGGCACGGAGGTGCTAAACATGTTTAACCGAAAGCATTTTTGCTTTTTATTGGTATGGCCAATGATTTCCAGCGGCAAAAGAGTTGATGGATCATAACAACTACGTGCGCGCACACACACATACACACACACACTGACAGAACATTGGGGGTGGCACACTGTAATAATAACCAGATGAACTTGTTGATGCTGTACTAAACAGCCCTAAATAGAAAAGCGTTGGCTGACTCTTGCAAACTCGACGTGCAACTCTCTATTGAACAAGGAGAGAGCAACAAAATGGTGCCGTCATTTGTTCCAGTGTCTCTGTGCTGTGCTTTATCTCAAACAGCCACATAGTGTGGAATCTGTCCACATTAGTGATTCTAACAAGTCTCAGTAATTGCGAGGCGGCTGGACAACGTATTCACTTTTCTCTGTTTTGCAGCCTGTCGTTGGCAGGCTTATACAATCACCGTTGAGAGAGATGAGGTTGGACCATAAGCAGGGAAATGGGGTCACACTGGTTTCATCTTGAAACCTGAAATGTCGCACGAAAAAAAGAAAATGCAACGTTAACGACCATAACTATTTTTCCCCTCCATGGCCTTTATATTGTTAAGTGCACATATTTAGGAAAATTCATGGATAGTTACAACTTTAAAGCTACAATCTCAAAACTTTTTTATATAAATAAACATGATAGTTTTATGTCTGTCACTAGTGGTTGGTCCATCAGAAAAGGTGCAAAGGGTGAGGCAAAATAGTATAGTATAGCTCCTATTGTCTGTACCAGCTCAACATCTACTGTTGGGTTTCAAAGTAATTACTTTCCTTTTAGCTATACAATAAAGTGGAAAGTTGAAGATTTTAGATCTCTGGTTGCCATTTGATGAGTGCTTTGGAATTTCTAGTGTTAATGTAACTTCAGTGAATGTTGGCGCTTTGATCCCCTTAAGTAGAAAACTCTCTGTTTTATTGGTTCCTTGTGTTTCTTAGCAACCCAAAGCGACCCCTGGGTCTCTACAGCCTCAGCAGTAAGTGTGGTGTGTTTTAACATCAGAGGAGTGGCCTCAACCAAAGTCATCAAACTTTAAGATGGTTTAACAGGACCTGACAAGTTGAACAGGACAGGAACCCATGTACCCATTTTGTCTCCTGTACTCACACACACACACGCACATGCAGACACATTGACAAACAAACCCTTATACACGTTCATGTAATGCACAGAGCTCTCAGATATAGCTGGTGCTCTCCTATGTTGCCAGGTGTATACTGTCAAACCGAACCAACCTCAACTTTCCTGGTGCTTTGGTGCCATCTGGCCTGGTGAGGGCTCTTCCTGACGGTGCTGTGTTTATATGAAGCACGCTGCGTCTTCCAAGCTTGGGCTGCTGCCTGTTTAGCAACTAACACACCATTATATGTGGCATCCGTGAGCAGGCTGAAGTACAAATGGAACCACATGTAGCTGAGTATTACATGTTACTTACAGTAGACAAGATTATCCCCGTGTGTGCGTGTGTGTGTGTGTGTGTTCATGGACATGCATGTATTGCTATGCCGAGCTGGAGAAGATGTTTAAAACCCATAAATGATTCATTTCACTCTTTGGGTACAAGCATGACGAACAAATGTCACTGGGAAAAAGCTTTCCCAAAAACCATGCCAAAAAGTGTGCTACTTTGATGAAATGTAATCAATATTTCTATTCAGGCTGTCCAATGCAGCATATCGCATGTTGCGTAAAGTACTTCAACCAGTTTTTTTTTTGTCCCTGATATCCAATATAATATTAAGGTATTTTGAAGGTAAGGATAGCAAATTCTCCGATGTGTAAAACACATTTGCAAAGATGATTTTTTCATGCCATATTGGAGTTTGGCTGTCCAGCGTGTTTGTAAAAGTTTTAAGTGAAATGGATTATTTTTTTGCCAGAAAGAAAACAACAACGGGGCTAATCAACTATGTGAAGGTGTTGTCAAAGGCTTTCTCCGTCTTTGCCCTTTCTTTTTCATCTTTCTCTTATCCCCTGTTCCTCCTCCTCTCTTCCCACTCTCATTAGTGATGGTGTGAGAGAATGGAGAACAAAGCCCAGGCCCTACCAATCGATCACTGAGCAGCACTAACAATCGACCAGCAAAGCACAGGTCGGCTCCATTTGCTGAACGATTGACGGGTCAAAGATTGATGGGAGGAATTGAAGTGTGTGTATTTGTTTGTGTGTCCGGGCGTATCGGCACTGTATGGATATTTTGTAAACCGTGTATCTTTAGCGTTACCTTACCTGAGGGAGCCCTGAACAGTATGAAAACCTCAGACACATTTAGCAATGAAAGAAAGTGTGCGTGTGGGTTTATGCTACATGTGCGCACGTATTGGTGTGAAACTGCACATATGGCCGGTGGCCCCCGGGGACAAGGCCCGCAGATAATGACAGTTGTATCTGTAAACACTACTTACCTTGGCATCCTCTCCCTTCCCTGGCAGCAACACACACACACACACACACAAAGGAAAATGATGTATACGCTGGCACAGAGTCCCAGAGACCCTGGCACCACATCCTTACCTTGGCAGTGGCACGTGACAGCACCCTAATGGATTATTCCTGCAGCGGTTTTAAGTGTGTGTGGGTGTGTGCGAATTTGTCACTTGCGCACGTTGTTTTTACGTGCTAGCTTGCGTGTGGAGAATGTCTGACAGCCAGCCAGATGACTAGCCCCTGTTTATCTGGGATCTCTGTCCATCCCTTTGGGAAGAATCTGCCGCCACATTTGCATGAGAAAGGTTGTCACGCTAACACGTTTCTCTATCTACCCCCCCCCCCCCCACACACACACACACACTCCCCTGTGTCTACAGCTCTGATAGCTATAGGCCAGTACAGTAGCACCATCGAGACGGTGGATGCGGGCTGGTGTAAGGACATCACGGACCAGGGAGCCACGCAGATCGCCCAGAGCAGCAAGTCCCTCCGCTACCTGGGCCTCATGAGATGCGACAAGGTAAACAAGCGCCGGACGCCGCAGTACATCACAGCGCGCCTGCTTAATGGCACAGTCCTGCTCAGAACGCACATGGGGCATGTACGCTAGCGGAGTGCTCCGCTCGAAGATGGTTCACACATAAACATTTATACTGCTTTATAATTGTGGACTGTTTTATGATAGACTCAATACAGTATGGGTCTGTCTGTCTTAAGTTTTCAGTAGACAGCATGTGCTGCAGCGAAGCAATGTATAAAGTAGGAATCAGGTAGAGAAGATACAGAAGATAATATACAATCAGGTAGAGAAGATATCAGTATGATTTAAAGACGCAGTGTGTAAGATTCAAATCTCGGGTATTGCTTATATAAAGAATTCAAAATCCTTCCTAAGTTGCACCATCATTGTGTTTGAGTCCGAAGGAGCAGGTGGGGGTTAGACATCTTGCTCAAGGATGCTTACAGGTAGGCTGGAGATCGAACCCAGGACCTTTCAGCTGGGACTAGACCACCCTAACCACTCACCTATCTTGCCCCGTTGTGTGTCCTAGGATTATTCCCCTATTGATACTAAGATTTTTTTTAGAACCTATATGTATCTATGGATCTACTGTATTTTTACCACAATAAAGGTACATCCTATTAGGTTGAGTTGGCGACCCTATGTTTAAGGTCTCTGCGATGAAGTGGCCAACCCAAGACACATTATACGATGCACATAAACGTGCATCCATCATATTTATCTAGATGTAATAAAGGGTAACTGCATTACATTGCAGGTGATCATTTAGATTCCATTTTCATTTAGTTGCCTCTATGACTCGTGACCCAGCAATCAATAACCATGGCCCCACTAGTAAAAATCTATTCCTGGATTGACTTAGATCTTTTTACTGGAATTATAATTTTTCATTCTCTCTCTCTCTCTACTGCCTCCCTCCCACCTTTTTCCATCCATGTCTCTTTTCAGACATGGATATTCATAGTAATATTTTAGGCCAGGAGGATGGAAAGATAAATAATTATTCTCTCTCTGCTCTGAGGGGAGAACTGGGAGATAATACTGCTAAATAAAGCAGTAATCGCTGCTATTAGAGTTGTAATGGAGTGTGACTCGGACAGCGAGGAGAGGAGTTTGACATTTTCCAAGGTCAGATATGTACATTATCAGCCCTGAGAGGCAGAATTAATTTGCTGCATGTTTTTTTTCCCCACCCCCGATTGAGCGGTCTTCTGTCTGTGGCGTGGCTGAAAGCGGGTTAGCATTGCAGATGAGGCTGGGAGACTAACAAAGTTTGGCCGGTCTCTGTGGAAATGATACAAGCCTATGGCAGCTATCCGGCTGTGCGACCGTTATTCTTAATATATATATTTTTTTGTTCATTGTGTTATGAGAAAAACCAAGATGTTAATGGTCAGGTTGGGAAATGAGAGCAGCACAAGGTGAACGAAAGTTTGCTCAGAGGGAGGAAACAGAATATCTTGTTATTACCGTCGAGGTCACTGAGAAAATTGGACTTGGTTGTGAGTAAGGAATGTTCCAGGATCACGGTAATGGAGGACAAGGCAGCCTAAGGGCAGCGGTGACCATGCTCTGCCTTCTCCTTAGCTCCTACTCTCATCCCTCTCCCCCCCACCTACATCTGCCGAACCTCCTACACCCAAGACAGAGGATGTCTCCATTGCCTCTGTGTAAGCACTATTGGACGTAACTACCGGGACGTTTTAATATCCAGCATACTGCATACAGTATAACCGGTCAACAACAGCATCTTCTAGAACAGTGGTTTTCAATCTTTTTGATTCATTATGCCCAGAAAGTTGTTCATAGTTTGTATGTAAATAACTCAACACATTCGAGTAAAAATGTATACTCAAAACCACAAAAGGAAAAAAGCAACTTCTCAAAGTCTCTCCACCCTTTGAAAACTTGCTTGTATCACAATAAAATACGTGTCCCTTATTCAGTGTCTTGAAGGATAGATTCTAGGTGGAAGGGCATTGTGCGAATTACAGTGAAACCATTGTTTATTTCAAGTATTATGAGCAGAAACTTTGTTGCCCTTGAGGAGAAAATAGAGAAAGGTAGATAAGTATTCAAGGATAAATAGTTAGAACCTCAGGTCATTGAGTTCTGCACCTGGGACACCGCAATAATATTTACCCACCAGCCCACTTCTGTCTAAGCCAGGCAAACGGAAGGTTCTTGATGGTGGCATTTGGAGATCATTTTGGTTTACATACAGATTAAGTGATGTTTGCATTGTTTTGCAGTAAGTAAATTGTTACAAGTAAATTGTAAGCCTAAGTTAAGCCTATAAATAGAAATCCACACCGGCAGGAAATGTCTTCTCTTTTAGGGAAATGTCGGCAGTGTTTTGTAAGGTGCAGCATGGGAAATGTCTTTATACCTCAGTATTTACTTTGAAAGCATTTAATGAAAGTACAAATAAGTACAAGGCCTAGGTTGGATTAAACAGAAAACTAAGCTACCTTCTCTCTGAGGCCTGGCACTGTCTCCCTCTGTTACAACTATCAAAGCAATTGTTTCTACTGCATGACACAGCTGTTTTGAGAGGAAATTATCATACATTTAAACTTGTCTATTTTCTCAGGATAATCTGTATATCTCTCCTATCTCTCTCTCTCTCTCTCTCTCTCTCTCTCTCTCTCTCTTTTTCTAATACCTAGTATTCTTTCTTCTTTATTTTCCCCAGACAGCTACCAGCCCCGCTAACTGATGTGGAGTCATGTTTCAGAGTGGGCCCTGTCACTCCTAGACAAATACACAGCCTTGTGTGATAACCTTGACACACACTGCAGCCAACCCAGCCAATGCCCTGCCACAGTAACGGTGGCATAAATTTGTTTGGAATTGTCAAAATGTGGGGAATTTTAATGCAACAGCTTCCCTGGATGTCACAGGACTTATAATGTGTAGAATTTGTCAAAGGACTGTTAACAGGACCCAGCTGGGTCTTCTCATATGGAGCAGCGTGAGGGATTGATTTCCTCCGTCACAGTTTATACAAACATGCTTCCGTACTGTATAGATTTTACTGCCTAGAAGTCTGAATGGCGTGTCCGTTGCCATTTGGTTTGAGATGAAAAATTTGACTTTTCCCTCCTCAAACGCTGACCTGTTTTGAAGGCTACTCGCCTTTTCTTTTCTTTTTTTCTTGAATACTTTCTTATTCAATCTTCTTTTTCAGGACCTGTGCTCATTCTGTGTTGTGGCAAGCTGTACATTTTATCCCATGAAGGTTCCCTATTTTCTGCCTATGTACTGTACGTGCCTGTCTGAAGGTGTTCTTTTGTGTCAGTGGGTGTATTTGTACATTACTGTAAGTGGTAAAATGCCATGTCTTCTAAGAGTCTGTCTTCCCTAAGCGGAATTTATTACAGTTCATAATAGGGCATTGAAATCAGAACCCATCTAGGCCCGGGCAAATGGTGTGTTCCGCCTCCTTCAAATGATTACACTCCCGCCTTCAGGGCCAAACCACTATATTATGTGGATTGGGGGGAGGTGTGGTGGTTCTATTGATCCAGCCGCAACCAAAATAATCCAATCAATTCATTTTGTCCCCTTTCAGTTCTGACTCTCTGCCAGCCTTTTGAAGCAGTCAGCCGAAAGACAAGAAAAGTGCTTCTTCTCTAAGCAAGTCATTTTCACCTACCAATACCCTATATGTCAGCAGATGTGTCTTCGAAAAGACCGCCTTTCCACTCAGTCATATGTTAACACAATGGACCATTATGTATTATTCTGGGTTGTGCTTTAGATGTTTAAAATGCAGTGTACTGCTATCAGCGGGAATTGTCAGCTAAAGAAATAAAAACAAAATTCAGCTAAATAAATAAAAAGGCAAGATTTTAACCACACACACACACACACACCGATACTATACACACACAAAGTCCTCTTACATTGTAATGGAGTTTTACACAACTCCAAGGTCTGCCTCCTTTAGAAATAACATTTTGAACTGTTTTGACTAACCACAACATCTAGACAGGTGTCCACACACACACACACACACACACACACACACACACACACAATGCATACAACCACACATTGGTGAACATTCACTGACCATGCATTGTGTTACTGGTGAGTTGCTGTCTTTAACCGCGGTGTTCCTCGGTGTGAACAGGCCTCTGTTGATCTCTTCCAGCGGGATCTCACTGGAACATTTTCACCATTTACCCCGCTGTTGTACGCCACTCTTCCGCACTCTTGCCTCCACCGTGCACGGTTTTCTGCTTCTGTCTTTCCATTCTCCCTTTTTTACAGAATCTCTCCTGTGTTTTTTTGTTTTACACTTTCCTTCGTTAGAGGGAAAACAAATAGGCGGTCATGGCCGTGAGACGGGGGTGGCAAACGCACACCGTCAGCATGAATCCCAACTAGGAAAATAATGGCACGGAGCACTGCCGGCCCTCCGGGAACGTCTGGCGGTGAGGGTTTGAGTTATCCTCGTAATGCTATAGACGAAGTCCAGAGGAAAGCAAGGCAGGCGGGCGGGCGGGCAACGAGAGAGAAAGAAAACGACATGAAAATAATTTAAGAAATGGGGGGGGGCTGGATAGAAAAAAGTAAAAATTAGATAATAAGAAATAATAGTGGCAGAGATTGCGGTGTGGTCCCCGCAGAAATGGCAGAATCGTGTTCTGTGTAAGCAGTTTTGAAGTGTGCTCTCCCATTACCCACCCCTACCCCCCCCCCTCCGTCCGGGCGGAGTGGTATTCGGGGAGCGGGTGCGAATACCTCTCCGCCAGATAGCGCGTGCAGACAGACCTTGTTAAAACCGACACTCCAATCAATATGGCCGCTCCGCTGGCACATCCACCTGCTGGGGACCGTGCACAGACAGGCACGGCACAGCAATTTACCCACAACATAAACAAGGGTCTAATTGTTCGGGGGCCCGGAAGGTTTTACGGAGAGGAGAGCAGAAGAATTGCCCCGAGTTAGGAAGCGTTTTAGCGGTCGTTTAGGAAACAATAATTTTAGAGTCAGAGGCAGAACTTTCTTTGAGGTCTCATTATTTTGAACAACAGCAATCTTTGTCCAAAGCGCTGCGTGCTGTGTTTTTTCGCGCGGGAGGGTTAGTGAGAAAGCAGGAATAGGATAGGCTGCTCAAAGTTGAGAAAGTGGTTAGAAAGAGTCATTTGCCATTTGTGATCTTGGGTGTAATCTTGAGCCTCATCCCGCGCCCAGGAGCCGTATTGATTGGCAGTCTTAGTTGAAGGCGCCTCCCGATCATCCCTTCATCTTCTTTCTAAAGGGCAGGAGCAAGGGAGAGCGGAGGAGAGAGGGAGAAATAAAGTGAGAGACTGACAGAGTTCACTGCAGAATCTCACAATTGCCCTTCAGCAAATATGTTCCAGACACACACACACACACCAGCTTGACCTCACACACAGGCACTCATGCACACTCTTTGTCCTCTTGCTACCTTTCCCTCTCCCCACGCTGACGTTCTTTTTCTGTATCTCCTCTCCGGGGGGGGGGGGGGGGGGGGGGGGGGGGGGGGGGGGGGGGGGGGGGGGGGGGGGGGGGGGGGG
>JAOEHI010004348.1:0-10094 GCA_025447815.1 Percopsis transmontana | reverse complement strand
ACACACACACACACACACACACACACACACACACAGACACACACACACACACAAAAGCTCAAAATACAATAAGAAGTATCCTTTTTGGGAAGGACCTGCCCCATGAATTGATAATGAAGGTGCAGCTGAAATATTTATAGATGTCAAAGCATAACCCAGCCTACCTACAGCACTGGGGAATACACAAAATAAATACCTGAGGATACTCACAGAGGTCAGAGTTTTAACACATGCAAACATGGAACATTAACAGGAATTTCAGATATACACATTTACATTGCATGCAAACACACTTTACACGATACAGAACAGAGATGTGACTCCAAGCAAAAGGAAGGTCTATTGTCTTTACAGCAATATTCAGAGATGGGCAATTCAGGTCTAGAAAGTAAAAATCCTAACCAGGTATTTCCTCCACACATGGTCTTAACCAACTGATTTCAAACAGTTCCCTTCACCTGCTGTAAGGCTGTGGAAGTGCATTTTGTAACTTACTGAACCTGGTTTGTCCACCTCTGGAAATATTTTCTGATCTTTGTTCTTGTAGCTAATTTTCACATTCCTGTCCAGTTGCTTTTATTCTATCAGTGAAGCCTTTGCTATTAATCCTGTTTTATGCTTATCAGCAATAATATAAACTTATATACATTTATATCAGCATCTTTTACATATTTCATGCATAAGCTGATACATAATAAGAACATATTTTACATTGCACAAGCCTTTGACTACGAAATCACTTTGTCGCATATTTAAGACATGGTCTTTAGCTTCACTTATCGCCATATTTTATTGGGCTCACTTCAAGACGTCATTGATTAGCAATTCTTTCACCCACAGTCTCTCGGCTAGTATTTATTTTGTTATAAATGTCTATAACGCCTTACATACACTTATGCCGTTACGGTATCCACACCCACTTGGCCCGACAGCTTGAGGAAATAATGCTAGTTAGATGAGGCTAGTATTTCTACCTCTCTTCCCTGAAGCGCCTTCCTCCGAGCTCCTAAACAAAATAGTCATTCCTTATCGGCGCTCTGTTCTGTACTTATCACAGCTCTCCATCTCAGCTCAATCTCCTTAAAAGTGTTCTTTCAGGGCATATCAGCGTGTCTCTGTGATTTACTTTCACACAAAGACGAGGGCTCAGAACTCCGTCTGTCATAAAACTTCCCTTTCCTTTGCCTTTCCCGCTTTTCTGTGTTCCCCCTCTTCTGTAGAATCCCCCCCCTCCCCGCTCGCCACTCCCTTTCATTCCTCGGCCTCTTTACACCCATCACCCCTTTTGCCCCCCCCCCCCCCATACTTATTGACTGTACACCCCATCGCCTGTTTTCCATCCCTCTTCTCTTCCTCTCCCTCCCCCCCAGTGTGCACACACTCACAGCTCATATATCATTAGCTATAATTGTCTAGGTGACTATAGCACCGCGTGTCATAAAACACTTTTTAGCCGTAAACAAACGGCAACAGCTGGAGCGGGTGACGGCGCGTGGCTAATAGTTGTTTAATCTCCCACAGAGTCTCCATAAAGCTTAATCATTATATCGCCAATGGCTCGCATAAAGCACGCCGCCCACGGGAAACACGGCTAAGACAGAGACAAGTGAGTGAGGTAGGATGAGGAGGGATGAAGAGAGAAGGAGAGAGAGAGCCTTAATAGAGAAGTTTAATCAACTACATCATGCGTCCCTCTTGTTAACTTCTTCCCGTCTGCGCCCTTGTTTTCTTAATAGACGCGAGACAATATTATGCGCTATTCATCATCTGTACCTGGTTCTAGCACATACTGTATATAGAGAACAGTGTATCGCAAAAAGAGTGGAAATAGAAGGATGAGAGAAGATGTCCTCATCCTCGCCCTCTCTCTCTCTCACGCTCTCTCCTCTATCCCCCCCCCACCCCCTCTCTCCTCTCAGCTCGTTAGTGCTGAAACTTCCCTTAAAGAATGTGGCGGGAAACTTTTTACCGGTGGGTCGGACTTTATGACAGTTTGGGGTGAACATGCAAATCGTTTATGTCTTTATTTAGGAACGTGTGTATGTTTGAGCATAATTACAGGACAGAGAATGCAGCTGTGTTGTGTGTGTGTGCGTGTGTGTGTGTGTGCGTGTGCATGTGTGCGTGTGCGTGTGTGTTGGCGCCTCCCATTATGACCCCCCTCCTGGCAGCCGTCTGGACAGATGTTCAGGGCTAATTAGTGAAAGGGCAGACACTTAACACAAGTCATGACACCTCGGGGTGTACAGCTCTTTAATACGCCCTCACACATAGTGTGTGTGTCTGTTTGTGTGTGTGTGTGTGTGTGTGTGTGTGTGTGTGTGTGTGTGTGTGTTTGGCTCGTTATCTTTCCACTGCTAGGTAATGGACACATGCAGCTACTCACCTGGGCTTCAATGCTTCCAATCACAGCTAGTCATTCTGACATCTTTGCTTACCTATTGCTTTCTATCCCCCTCCCAATACACACACACACACGCGCGCACACACACACACTGGGCCGGGGAAGAATTCAATCAGTGTGGGAATGTAGAAGACTGGCGATATGGCAGCGAATAAAGAAGACATTATAGCAGCATGCAGCCAGGGGCCGCGATGCGTACAGTAGCAAGAACGTGTCATGACACAGCAGACCTGCGGTAATTACTGGTAACACCAGCTGCATTCGGGCGCCACGTTGACCTCTGTCAAACTTGCTCTTTAGCCAAGAGAAAGTCATTGATTCTGGCAGAGTGTGCTTTTGGCTTACATAAGAGAAATGGTGGCTAATCCCCCCCAAGGCCAAGATGAAAAACCCTGCAGATTGATCAATATGAAACTACTGCATGTGCAATATGTGAAAACACACTAGAAGAGAAAGAAAGAAAGACAGATGCATGCGTGTGTGTGTCTGTCTTTAGTGTAGGTGACTAAGGGACAAATAGGAGAGAGAATGAGGCAGAGAGAGCGAGATTAATGAAAAAATATACAAAATATTCTTGCCCAAGCATATTGTGGGGGAAGCTTACAGCCAGAAAGTGGGTGTTGCTAGAGAATAAAATACCCTACTGTAAATTGAAAATTAGTTGTGTAATTCAATTTCATGCACTATTTGTGATCAAATCATGCAAATAGCCTACATCCCTTCCTCCAAACTACAGCACTTTTAACTGCCAAACATATAAGTAAAACGCACACAAGCACAAAATTATAACACCGCCCCCCCCACCCCCACCCCACACCCCCACACACACAAACATATGCAAACCCATTTTAGTCACTATTATATGTGATTTGGATGTCTAATGATTACTAAGCTGGAGAAAAGCAGTGAATTGTACATTTAAGAAAAGAAAATACTGTCCGTCTCCTTTTTGATTACTGTTATCAACATTGTCTTCCTGTGTGTGTGTAGGTGTGTGCGTGTGTGTGTGTGTGTGTGTGGGAGGGTTTGATGCGAGTGTCTGGTCTCTGAAATGGGCCAGCTATAGAATTCAGCACCCTGGACAGAGCCCCTTAGCAGGGAAGGGACTCTGTCCATGGTGCTGAAAGCGTCTTTGGGTTTGCGGAACAGTCCATGGTGCTGAAAGCGTCTTTGGGTTTGCGGAACATTCAGTCGTTACATTATTTTGCTTTGGAACATAAGGTGTACATGGATTGACTGTTGGATATTTTGCTAGACGTCACATGCGAGGACAGAGAAACCCGCAAAAACCCAGCCGTCCAGGCTGGGTGGGGGAGGCTAATTGCCCCCCCCCACCACCACGAAAATAAGAAGCTCTGTTGTCTTTGGTGATTTTTTGGTATCTTGAAACGGGCTTCCTGTCTGCCTGCCATTCCCAGCACATGTCGGGGTTGGGTAATGTGATTGCTATTATCATCTCAAGCCTTCAGGCCACCTACCCACTGTGACGTGGAAGACATTAGAGGAGGATAAGTGGAGAGGCACAGAGATGGAGGGAGGAAAAGGACAGAAAAAGACGAGGCAGGAAGGGGAAAATGGGAGATATGAACAGATGAATCAGGGGAGATAGAGTGGTGAGTCAGAGGAGAGGCCGGGGTAGAAGAGGATGTGAGTGATGTGATTATTGAGGTAAATAAATCTAAGAAATAACCCTATACATACCACTATGGTAATATATACATATATATATATATATATATATATATATATATATAAAATTGGATTGCCCATATATGTAGAAATGCTAACAAGCTTGATTGCTGATTTATGGGTCTGTCCGGATGCAGCAGGCATCCCTATGTAAACTGTGGCCTTGCTTTGATTTATTTTGTCCCTGTATTATTTCAAAATAAAGGGATTACTTTTCTTTGGAAAATAATCTGGACATCCCATTATTCATATGTTAGATGTTGTAGTCACCCTGGAGTTGCTTTCTTGTTAGTATAGAGTACCGTATGAGCAGAAGCCACTACAATGTGACTTGAATGAGTCAATAGAACCTACAGTACCTGCCTGCAGTTACTGCCCTCATTTCCTATTTTGTCATCTGCCATTGTGGCAACAGTCAATTTGATGTTCAAGGGTACATATTGCTGTATGAACGAAGATAACCATAGCAACAGTCATGTCCTCCATTCCACCCCTTGTCGTACTGCTTTCCAAACACTAAACTCACATTGCAGAGACAGCGTCGTCTACAGGTTGAAAACCAGTAGATGGTGCATTAAGTCACAGTGATGTCACAAACACGCACGGGGAGTGACCTGGCACTAATTCCAGCCAATTGGATAAAGCCACATGGTAAGCACGAGATTAATACGTCATTTGCCTTGTGTGTGCACTTCCTGTTACATTGTGATTCAGTTAAATGGTGAGAGAAAAGAGGAGAAAAGAAAACCCTCCCCTCCCGTCCCCATCCGGCTAATACAGGCCACATGTACTGCTTGCTACATCATAACTACTACATGTCAACGCTGCCAATTGGGGTTAGTATCACCTGCATCACTCATGTAACAGCTGTAGCACGCCTCATGTTTGATTGTGTGTGTGTGTGTGTGTGTGTGTGTTTCTGTGTGTGTCAAGTGGAGGGTGTAGCTGTGACACTTCTTGGCATCATAAACAGTGTCGGTTTATTCAGCATGGCAGACAGGAGTTTAGTTGCCACACACACACACGTTTTCACAACATGATGGGGTGATTGGTGAGGACACCACTTTCTAAAGTGGTGTCCTCACCAAGTGTATAGACCTGAGATTTTAATTGTTGACATTTTATTTAGCATCTGTCAACAAAAACCTAACATCACTGTTACAGTTATCACTGGACAACCATTGAATCTACTTACTATTAACATTTAGACTGCCAGGGGACAACATGTGCGCCCAAAACGCATATACCATGAAACAAAGTATGATAAAATATTAGCTCTGTGTGTGTGTATGTGTGTGTGTGTCAAGTAGCAGCATATGACACCTCTTGGCATCATAAACAGTGTGAGGCAGACCAGAGGTTGTGTGCTTCACACACAGTGGCGTGCACACACACACACACACACACACACGCACACACACACAAACGCACACACACACACACACACACACATACACTGGCCTATCCGTCTACATCATTGCCGGCATTTTCCGTGTGGCATGATCGGAGGGCCTGTTACTGAAGTAAAACTAACTACCAAAGACAGCAGGAGGGATTTTTGTTTTCAAGTCGCGATCGAGTCTTATTTCATAATTAGTATGGTACTACTGATTAATGGGATTCATTTTGTGAAAGCACACACAGTCACCTTAGGCTACATAGTTTTTTTGGACTGCATAATAATAAATAAGGTTATTATGCCCATATAAAACAATACACGTATTGTATTTTGGCCTTTGACTGTAGACTGAAATGTGTTGGTTTCTAGTGGTGCTTGGTCTGTTTTATGAGAGAGTAGCCAGTCAAATTTAGAGGCGCACTACTTGCGCATGTCTCTGAGGTTAGCTTTACTATATATTTACAGGTTCTGAGCGCATACGGCAACTTTTGTATTTCTTGTGGTAGGACCACACACACACTACTGTATCATATTCGTCCCGAAGAATCTTGGCTCAGCCCCAGATGTTTACCAGTGCACTGGCGCAATGCTGTACTCGCAACAAACTGTCAAAGGTTTTCCTTCATATACATTTTGATTCGAAGATCATTTAGCAATAACAGTGAAATATGGAACACACTTATATTTTTGGCGGGATAGGCATGCATTAAAGCCATGTGTCTCCTGGACTGTGTGCAATGTGCCAACACCCATAGGGAGTCTCATCATGGTACCCCATTAATGTCCCCATTAATGTCCCCATTAATGTCCCCATTAATGTCCCCATTAATGTCCCCATTAATGTCCCCATTATTGCTAGTTTAATGTGTTTGATCCGGCCCTGGTCACTCAACACTGTGATCTGTGTGTGGACATGTTATTATTCTTATATACACACACACACACACACACACACACACACACACACACACACACACACACACACACACACACAAGAAGATGCTGTGCTCGACAAATGCCACCAAATGTCATCTTGACAAGGTCTCACCCCAGTGCGACCCCCTCCTACGCACACATCCTCAACACTCTGATGAAACACAGGAAAGGAGTAGTCACTTTCTGCCCCGTCTATTCAGCCATCTCTCCTCTGCCCTCCATCTGACATAATGGTATAATGGTGGGACATGAGGTCTATGATAGTGTGTTGTGTTATCAGAGGGGAGCACGGGTCAAAGCCAGCGTACGCCACATCTATCATCCCACGACATGTTTGTGTGTCTGTGTGTGTGTGTGTGTGTGTGTGTGTGTGTGTGTGTGCGCTAGGCTTCTCCCTCGTCGATCAGCCAGGAGGTCAGACTACACCCGCTGTGCGGGCAGCATGAGGGGTATGCAATGCGTGTGTGTGCATACAAACAGATGTACACACAGATGTACTCCCACCCACCACGTCCGTGCCAAGCCACGTGTGTGTGTGTGTGTGTGTGTGTGCACGTGTTCGGAAACAGGCGTGTGGATGGGTGCCACAATGAGAACGGGCTGTCTTTCCTGGAATCAGCTAACCAGACTCCCGGGATGAAGGGAGAGGAACAGAACAGGGAGAAAGCAAAGGAGGAAATGAAAACAAGGGAGAATCAAGGGAGAGTGTGGTATTGACAGGCTAGATTCAACACACATGATCGCAATCTGTAATAAACAGCTTACTGGGCAGTGTTGGGTTCTTCTGACCATGAAATACTCTATGAAATGCTCTTAACTTATTACAGTAATGATACAATGTATCCATTAATAAAGCATTTCATTCTTAATATGCTAGTAATATTGCACTGTCAATAGCTACATAAAAGCTATTCTATTCGTTACATACTATTAGTACAGTAGCTGTTCATAGCTGAACACAGAATAAAGATAAACAATCTAAGCAAGTACAATTAAATGTACATTAATTTAGAATTTACTGCTTAATATATTAAATTTTATTGAGGTACTAAATAAATGTAAAGCCATTAAATATATTCTTTTACACCAAAACATTGGATGGTGAGTTTATCTAGATGTATTTATTTGAGTGTATCACCCATATAACAATACACCTGAGTAGTCTGAGCAACATTATCATATATTACTGTAGCTGTGGGACTATTTTCACCTCTATAAACCATTTTGTTGCAACAACAAAAGATGAGCAGTAATAGCTCAGTGGCCCAAAATCGAAATACCTAAAAGGCCGACTGTAGTTCAAGTCATTGCAGATAAAGACAGAATAGAAAAGAACACAACACAGGTGAATTAAAAGATTAACCTGTGCCCTTCAATGTCAGCTTCTATACTATTGGAAATTGCTCACCGCGAGGCCAGAATGACTGTGGGTGTGTCCCTATGTAACAATTGTACGAGCCCGTGTGTTTCAATGTGAATATGTGCAATAGCAGAAGTGAGTTTGAACGCGTCACGCGTGTGCGCCAGTTGATTTCTCTCTGTTTTTTACATTCATCATTCTGTCTGTTCACCTCCCTGACTGGAGTGTGTGAGGTCATGTGACCCTACAATGTGATATAGGTGTAATGTCAGTGAGTCACACATGCAGCCACATGCACATGACATGGACCACTCGCATTCACACACACACACACACAAACTCACACACACACACACACACAAACAAATATAGGAACACACTCGCAAACACGCATGTCTGCAATCAAATATTTTCGGACCGCAAATGCTCGGTGAAGTGAATTGCCCCAGTCAACCGCCCGAAGAGAGGCTGATTCTAACTGCTGCTGAAATGCACATGCTATACAGTAGCCAGAACCAATAGCTACAAGGTAGCTGGGTAGAAATCATTGGGTTATTGACAAGCAGTCTTATCTTCTCTGTCTTCACCTTGTGCGACTGTGTGACAGCTGTACACTTTCAAGCTGATTTGGGGATTTATTGTTATTATTTCTATAAGTCATGCTTTGAAGTTCTCCACCGAAGCTACAATCGAAATGCAGTGTCATGCATATGCTGCTTCATAAGCCCCAATGCAGAACACCTGTGTCGCTCAGTAACAAGGATTTTACTGAAATTGTGCTAATAGAACAATGACGGCACAGTGTGTGGATGCTCTTTTTTTGAATTGCTGCACTGTAAATAACTATAATTACAATGCAATGTTGATGAGCATTTATGAGGGGTTATATCAAAGACAGTATGTGAAAGAAAATTGTAAAATACAAAGAGCACACTGCAGTCAAACCATATGTAACAGGGTTAGTATTTGATGGCTGGTGCACCATGGGAAATAACCAGCTGTATGCACAGGGAAGCAACAGCTGTTAGGTCCTGTATTACACAGCTGATCTGCCCTGGTGGACACAGTTGTCATACAAATCTCTGGAGGTATTTGACATTAAATTAAAATGAACATTGGAAACTCCAACCAGTTATCGCCCAACTTATGTCTGTGTGTGTTCTACAGACAGGAATTTTTTATAGAGTATTGTTTATGATAAATTGAACACCTTTGACACAGGTCTCCCTGTGACCTGTTGGGAGACTAAACCTAACCATAACTATGAGATCATACGCCGATGAGCCCCAAAAACAGATTACAAGCTCTGCCCTCCTTCCACATAATCAGCAGAGTTTAGAATTCCTTTATTTCCTGCAGAGCTCACAGCCACATGAGATGGAGTCTGTTTGACCCCCGACACCGACACTGTTACATAACGTGAAAGAGACAGACACACAGAGAGTAAGAGAGAGAGAGAGAGAGAGAGAAACGGTGTGTTTGCAAGTGGGCTCATACTGTATTAGTATGTGTTTATCTGACACAGAGAAAGAGAGAGAGAGAAAATGAGAGAGAGAGAGAAAATGAGAGAGAGAGAGAGAGAGAGAGAGAGAGAGAGAGAGAGAGAGAGAGAGACCCCAGTGTATTGGAGGATTAGAGCAAAATAATCCACAGTCTTATCAAACCAGAAGCAAGGCTAGACACATAAACAGTCTGGAGGGAAACACGGCGCTAAATGATGGAAATGGAGAAGGGAATAGAAGAGGTGTGAAGGAAGGAAGCAAGGAAAGGAGATAATGCAGGGAAAACCCAGGCAAGGGGGAAATTGATAAGAGAGCAAGGGATGAACGAAAACGGGAGACAGAAACGGAGAACGCACACACACATGGCACGGCAGCAGGCTAATATGACCCCTTTATTGAGCAGCTGATACTCCAGGGAAAGCCAATGTCACTTTGGCTTACAAAATCGCACAATGCCCAGCACACCCAAACACACACACACATACTGTATACAGTACTTACACATGCTAACAGACACCTGCACGCACAGCGGTCAGGGAAGTACTGTAGGTCTCTGTCTCTTTTATAACACTGTGTGAAGATGCTACATAACGGTCTTCATCAATATGTGCACCGTCAGACAGATTTAGTTCTAGAAAGACCTAGAACATTGAAGATGACTAAGTAGAAAACTATAATTAAGAAAGTGAAATGCAATGTAAAACAAATCATGAATATTTTATTTAGCTACTGTTAGAAATTCTGAATATTATGCTTGCATATATTTAGCAAATATTAATCAATAAAGCTGTTTAGCAATAGTAC
>JAOEHI010004347.1:2500-10094 GCA_025447815.1 Percopsis transmontana | reverse complement strand
AAAACAATATCGGACAAGGCAACCCCCCCCCCCCCACACATACACACACACACACACACACACACACACACACACACACACACACACACGTAGTGAACAGTCTTCCTATTAGCGTTCTGAGCCTTTTATTATTGATGTGCCATTTGGCATCCCCACTGGGTGTGCAGGCCCCCACATTGTGACGTGTGCCCTCAGGGGTGAGTCGAAGGGGCTGGCTTTCTGTGGGGACCCAGACACAACAGGCCTGGGGGTCGGCCCAGAACCATGTGTTTAGGAACCCTCCTTGTCTAAGGAGGGTTTCAGACTGCAGGCCTTAGTGCTCAATTCCGATTTATTGCCAGATCTGATTTTTTTTGACCGACTGTCCAGACTGACGTCGCATTTAAAAAAAATCTGACCTGTAATGGATTTAGACCACATATGAAAGGGGCCCACAGCCGAAATTTAAAAGAGCAGATTCCACGTGACTTGGGCTGTTCACACTGTCGTGAGAAAATCAGATCAGAGTCACATATGAGAAAAAAATTCGGATTTGGGTCACTTTGGCCTGCAGTCTGAACGTAACCTATACTCTGAGGCATGCATATACTCTGAGGAAAGGGCAGCAAAAAATTTCAATATGTATACACACTTCCAAAAACCATATATATCAGAAAGAAATATGTAAATGAAAATAGACCTAGGTCTAAAATCTGTTATTTTGTTGTCATTTTCTATTGATAGAAAGAAGCATTTGTGCCACATGGGGGTTGTGATGAACAGAAAATGTAAAAACTAATGCAAAAACAAAAATAAAACAAAACAATAACAATTAAGGCAAAGGCATAGGCATAACAATCTGTATTCAGAAAGTTCTTAAAGTAGTTCCTCTCAAATAAACCACTTTCCATGCTGTGTTTAAGTGGATGGTATTTTATGAAATGATAGTTTGGATATTTTGCGAAACCTGCATTTACTATACATGCTTTTGGTCCTTCTGTGATCTATATCTGTGATATATATCTTCTTTTTGTGAGCTTCTCTTAAACCATGCGCCAACACAAGTATCGCTACTTCAGATCCCCCCAACACATGAACGCATTTAACACATTACCAAGTAATGCATTATTGTAACGCATTACTGTTCCTAAATTCAGTAATCACATTACAGTTACTAATCAAACAATTATGTGAAGGGCTCTTTGGGCTGTTTTTAACCGACTTTGCTGTCGGCTTTGTGGTATTATATTATTAAAGAGCATAAAAGAAACATCTTGTGTACGTCCTCCTTATTAGGATAGGGATATGTGCTGATATGTGGGCATATGTAAGGTTTAACGTTAAATTGTTAACTGGCAATTACGTGACAATGCATCTCAGGCGATGTTGCGGAGTAACCCAAAAATAATGTAATGAGTAGTGTAACGAACTACTTTCTACAGAGAGTAAATAAGTAAAGTAATGCATCCCCCACCCCCACGGCACACCCACAACAGTCATGCAGAAAAGAGCTGTTGGGTGATTTAGACCAAGCAGAAAGCTGGATTGCAAATGGGGTCTTCTGTTCCTACTTAGCATAGACACAAGCAAACAGACACGCACACACACTCACTTGTTTTTGCTGTGGCTATCTATCAGTAGAGAGAGAGAACCAGTAAGGGACGACAGCGTCATTAAGCAGCCTTCTCTATGTGTCTCCCTGTGTATTTTACATATTGCTCTTATGGAAATTTGCTGGTCAGGAGTTGAATTGCTTTTGTTTTCCTGATGCTGTGATTGTGTACAAGGTCTACTCCTATACTGCACAATGTACATTTCCTCTCATTCTGGTTCACCATTTCTTTCTTGTGGCAGCTGATGAAACCTTAAATAAATAGACATTACCAACATTGAATATGCCCACTAAATGTATCTCTCTCCTCTCCTCTCCTCTCCTCTCCCCTCCCCTCCCCTCCCCTCTCCTCTCCTCTCCTCTCCTCTCCTCTCCCCTCCCCTCTCCTCTCCTCTCCTCTCCTAGGTGAGCCAGCAGTGAACAGGGACAGCAACTGTCTGAACGCCGCCAAGGCCTGTAACCTGAACGACACGTGTAAGAAGTACCGCTCCGCCTACATCAGCCCCTGCACCAGCCGGGTCTCCACTGCTGAGGTTTGCAACAAGAGGAAGTGTCACAAGGCACTCAGGCAGTTCTTTGACAAGGCAAGACACTCGCGCTGTAGAATAAGCAAGAAAAGCCTGAAAAAAATGTGTCCCATCGTTGTTTTCCACTGATGTGCTATCACACTTCATACAGAAATACTGCAATACTGTACAGAGTGTATGCACATTGTTTGTGGTCAAATACTTTTGAATGCTGTTACTGTAGTGTTGGAATTGGTGTTCTTAAGGCTCAGTGCAAACAATGGCATACCATTTGCCACTACAAGTGTCTCTGTACTGGATAGTACAGTGGTACAGGTGAAGACACTGTACTTTGTCTCGACACCACTACCATACAGTAGCTACACAGTGATGCCTGGAACTTCAATGGGGGACGAAAAGATTGCAGATGCATCTCATGAACAGAGGGGCTGCCAGTTTGGCAAGTTGTGCTCTTCTCTAGTCGTCCTAGACTCACACAATTCTCTACACCTGTCCCTCCCTCCACCCCCCAACCCCCTATTATATCAAAATAACACTTTTGTGGGAAGCTATTTATTTTTCAATACATGAACAGCGAGCTGGGTTGTGGCTCTGGCGGATGTGCTGTATCGCAGTTGAGGAGTGTAATTTTAATGATACAATGTAATGGTTGTCTCGCCACTAGGTTGCACCCAAGCACAGCTACGGCATGTTGTACTGTTCCTGCCCCCCCAGCGACCAATCAGCTTGCTCCGAGCGCAGGCGGCAAACCATCGTCCCCGTTTGCTCCTACGAGGAGAAACAGAAGCCAAACTGCCTGGAGCTGCAGGACTCTTGCAAGACCAACTACATCTGCAGGTAAGATAGAACACGTCAGTCTCTCTGCTGTTAAATGGACTGGAAAGGATTAATTGTAATAGAAATGTAATGTATGTGGGATATCAGTTGAGTTGAGTTCCATTCAGTGTTGAGTGGAAGCACTGTTCACTAATATGTTTTTGCTGGTTGGACCACTTCTCTGGACTGTGTGGGCGTTTACAGACCACGCTTGAGTGACATCTCTGAGACTATGTCAGTTTTGTGGTGACACATTCCGACACATTCCTTATGTTTGGCTCTTTTTAGTATTTGCAGTTTATGAAACCATACATTTGAAGTACTTACTACTGTATATATTTAAGATCTTAAAGTCCTGTAGTAAGGTTTCTTAGAATTTATCTTCCCTGGTATTTAAAAAAGAATAAACCACTGAATAAGGAAACAAGTATCCCTATCTCTGCGTAAGAAATGGTAAGCTAAGTATATTTGGGGTAAGAGTAGTCAGAATAGATGAATCAATAAGATGAATCTAGACACGTCTCTAGCACATCTAGGCACGTCTAATGTGAAAGAGTGGACATTCAAATTCAATTGGAATACTCTCCTGAGGGAAATAAGAACACTGTGACAGCCAGTGTCAAAATGTATGCAAATACATACTCACACCCACATATACTGTACACACACACACACACACACACACACACACACACACACAATAATTCACACGAGTCTTTAGAGTGTTGTGGTTCTGTGGGATTAAATGGAAGCATTAGCTATCTTAAATGAGCTCCATCAAGACCGTGGCCTTACTGTAGGTCCTCATCTCTCTTCCGACTCTGTCTCTCTCCCTCTCCCTCTCTCTCTCTGCGTATGTTCTCGGTACTTAACTACAACCAGCGCTACAACATCCAATTGACTGTGCTGCCCTCTGTCTCCTCTCCACTCCTCCACCTCGCATTGCTTTCATCCCTCGCTCCATTCGTCAAGCATATGCCCTGGCACCAAACAACAGGTCCCCCCCCCCTCCCCTTTCCCAGCCTATTTGTCAGTTAGCAGAGATAGATTAGATGTACGCGCTCCCACATGTTCCCTCGCCATATGTCAAGTGAGTTAGCGTTGGCTGGCGTAGCACAACTCTCGCCGCGTACCGCTCGGCTTGACAAGCCCCCCGCCATATCGCGCAAAATTAGACAGATCGCACAAGGGGTTGTGTGTGTGTGTGTGTGTGTGTGTGTGTACTTTTGTGCACATAGAAAGTTTAACTATGGCCCTAGAATCATTTTTTGTGTTTTTATGTTGTAGCTATAAACACATAAAAATATCTCTCTTTAAAAGGATTATTCCAGACAATTATGACCCGGGCGCCATTTTTGCAGGCACTGCGGTACACGCCTCTACATTGTACTGTGACGTGTGCATGCCTGCACAATGACAAACAAAGAAGAAGATTATACCGCCATGTACTGGTATATTTTTATTACAGATTTCAAAAGAAGATGTTTTCAGGGAGTTAGAGGGGATTTTGGGGTTTATTTCCATTATATTCAATAGAGTTCTGACGTCAGAATGATCTAAACTAAGCAGAAACTCATGGTTGGAAACGAATGGGAAACACTTCCTCTTCAAGCATCAATGCCAAACCATAGACTACATCCCTGTGTCAGCAATCGCAGGGTCACACTTACTGGTTTGGATTTGTGTCTATGTGCCAGCACCGTTGCCTTCAATCTCACCTCACAAGGTGAATTCCTGGGAAATCCAAACTCTATTTCAATTTCACATGCCAGTGCACTCGTAGTTAAAGCGTAACCAAGTGTGCGTGAAACCAGCAAATACAATTGAAGGGATGGCAGAGAATTGCCTTTTGCCTCACCTGAGAAGCTACACAGTCACTTCATAAATAATAAGGAGGTCATGGAAAGTAGCAGTTTAATAAGCTATCGCTGTAAAAAAAAAAATCTTCTAAATTGATAACATTTTATATTTATTCAGCTTGGATAATGGCGGCGAGTTGAATAAATAAGAAATTTTATTTCACATGAACATAGCAGAGTTAAAGCAGCCACATTAGGTTGAATCGCTTTTACATTTGGGGAAAACTGACATTCAGCTGCATTTCCAGGATACAAATTTGAAGTATTTTTTTTTGCTAAACCAGAGCACACTGGCCAAATTACTTTATCATCCAAAATATATCTAGGGCTTAGGCCCAGTGTCCACCAAAGCGTTTTTTGTCAGCTGAAAACACCAGTCAGTCTTCTGAAAATGCCCAGCTGGCTGGCTAGGGAGTACTTTGGAGGCACAGCATTTTTTCAGTTGAGATGCCATGGTTGCTATGATACAGAATATCAATGGAAGTGTTGCAAGTACCTAATTCCTCCACTGTGGAAGGCTGGGTAAAAAACAGTGACAGTGACGAGTCCTGCGTTTTACCCAAAATGTTACACTTTCAACACTCTAGGTGACCAGAAAAAAATGCCAAGCTCAGTGCCTCGTCGCGCTGCTGCCATTTCTAGCATAGTGTAAATACGGAGCGCTCCCATTGCAAACAATTGACAAAATACGCTTGCCTCAAAAAAAGCTTTGGTGGACACGGGCCTTAGTGATAGTTTGCCTCTAGATATGTTTGTGTCTTACAGTGTGTGTGTGTGTGTGTGTGTGTTACAGGTCACGCCTGGCTGATTTCTTTGCCAACTGTCAACCAGAGCCTCGGTCGCTGTCAGGCTGTCTGAAGGAAAACTACGCAGACTGTCTTCTCGCGTACTCCGGCCTGATTGGTGAGTATACACACATACACACACACATGCACTCACACATTCATGTTGTCTAGTAGTCAGGTTCATCAAGCCTGGGTTGGTCTGGTATTCTCTATATTATATTATATATTATCCAAAATATAGTTCCTCTATACTGTAACCTAAACAGAAATTATCCAAAGCTGAGTTACAGCATTTTATGTGATCTCATATATGTGAAATATCTCAGAGTTAATAATGAATTCACTTTAGTTTTTCTTTAAGCAACACCATTGGAGGAGGCTGAATCTCTGCCCCTTTTATAACTAATTTTCTCGAGGTATGAAAATTGCATGGCCAACGGGGCTATCCAAGATATTACTTTGACGAATGGGCCTGCGCATAATAGAACTTCAGAATTCAAGCTGTAAAGTGTAAAAAGAAATTCAAAAAAGAACGAAACAGTGTCAACGAAATGGCGCCAACTAAATCACCATCAGGCCAAGGAAGTGAGAGATAGAGAGATACAGTATATGCATAGATAGATAGTAGGATAGTAGGGAAGAAATCTAATTATATAAAGATGAGTCAGTATTTTTTCTTACCTTCTTCTAGTCTTCCCTCTGCATTTTACCCCCACCCCCCAGCACAACTGTACATAGCAGCACCCCACACACACACACAAACACACACACACACACACACACAAACACACACAGTGTTCATACAGCCAACAGAGAAATGCCAATTCATTCTTGCGGCTGCAAAACAAAGAGGCCTGTTTTGGAAGAAAGCCAGCATAGGCGAACAATCTATTGGGGGAGGCAAGAAATCACTGACTAAAGCTATTTAGTTTCCCTTGCAGTCCGAGAGGCCATGCTTCAACACAGCCCCTCTGCTTTGTGCAGATGAGCCTCTGCACAAAGCAGAGGCTGTAACTGTTCCATTTCCTCACAGGGGAAAGACAGCGTGCCTGGCCGATTAATGGCACGTACAACTCTGCCATCTATAATCTATCTGGCCCTAATTTTGGCTTTGATTAGTCAGGAAGTAATGTTCTGAGACGTGCACCGGGGGCAGGTGACACACAATAAACATGCGCAAGGGGCAAATGAAATAGTTGAAATGTGGTCGGAAATATGATAGACGCAGGTGGAAATATGATAGACTCAGGGGGAGTGCAGCAGCATCAAGTTCAACAACTAGAGAATGATTCAACATCTTCATCCTTGCTGTTTTGGACTCTACAGATGGTTTCACCCTCTCCTCTAAATAAGGAACTGTCACAGTGAGCACACAGTACTCAGAGCACCAGGTGTGACCAACTCACACCATTTAGAATGCAGATGTATATATATATATATATATATATATATATATTGTATATATAGCACACTGTGAGAAAAAAGGGTTCATTAGGATTCTAGAAAGGTTCTTAAGGTTCTTTGTCCTCTGCCGAACACAGAACAAACACAAACACCCAGGGAACTTATAAAGTATTGATCTAAGGCACGAGGGCTGGTGGATGAGCAGGTGGATGTATACCCCTGTATTGATCCCTAAGGGATGAACAGTTGGACGGATGAAATGGACGGACGAGTGGCTGGCCTAACAACAACCTATCCCTCCCTAACTCCCCCCCCCCCCTCCCAGGCACGGCGATGACCCCCAACTACCTGCGCTCCCCTAAGATCAGCGTGTCGCCCTACTGTGACTGCAGCAGCAGCGGCAACAACAAGGACGAGTGTGACAAGTTTAGTGAATTCTTCACCGACAACACCTGCCTGCGTAAGTCCCCCCCAACGCCCCCCCCCCTCTCTCTCCTTCACCCTGTTCCCTTCATTCCCGGGCCTCTCTCATTGGCTATCTTCTCTTCTCAATTCCCAGATGCCGCACACATATTGTTCTGTATCTGCATTGTGAAGCTAATATTTGTGTGT